>BHFT01003600.1:0-28062 GCA_004320025.1 Laticauda laticaudata
TTCTGTGTTGTGTTTGTTTATGTTTGTTTCTAAAAATCAATAAAATTTTCTTCAAAAAAAAAAAGAAATGTTTGCAAGAAAATAATAAAACTTAGAGAACACCAGGCACCAACGAAACCATTATTATATTCTCAGATCTGATCTAAATTTTACATTTCTTCTTCAGCCTACTTTGATGACAAGAAACACCCTAGCCATTTTACTCATGGCTCATCCATAACTTTCTTTCCATTCAAGATTTAAACTGTCCAGTTTCCAGTACATTTTCACAGGCGCTGAGAGCTTTATTATGGGAGAAAAATAAATACTTGGAGAAGAACAATATGCTAACTATAATAAATATATTTCCAAAACACAGGTCAGAGATCACTATGAATCATTTTAGCAAGGACACTTAGAACTGCTTAATTCTCTGGAACTTTATGTTCAAGTCCCAGACTGTTTTCCAGAACTTTCAGGATCTTCTCCTAGATCATAGGAGATCATAAGATAACCTAAAATCCAAAGGGATCATTTGTGTTTCCTGTGCATCTGCTTATAAAACATGGAGTTCCTTCTTGGCTGGTTCATTTGCTACCATCTGTACAATTTCCATTGAAAAATAAACAAAAGAGAATCTCTGTATATTAGCAAATCATGTTCACTGCCATTCGTTTCTGCAGTAGAGTATCAGAAAACACTTTCATCTTTTAAAAACATAATGTGTTTGCAATATTTCCTGTACTACAATGGGAATTTTTCCATAGTCTGAACAAGGAATTCTTACATTGATATGCCATTTTTAAGAGGGATGGAGGGAAAAGGAAGGAAGGAAGGAAGGAAGGAAGGAAGGAAGGAAGGAAGGAAGGAAGGAAGGAAGGAAGGAAGGAAGGTAAAACAAGGGAGGGAGGAAGCCTATCCTTTTCTCACACTTTTTGTATTACTGATTTGTAAAAAGATTTGAAAGGAAAAGTACTGAGATTAATGCAAACAGAAACTGCAAAAGAAATAATGTTGCAATGTTTTTTTTACCAAGAAAGCTCCAAATTTCTTGAGCTCATCAGTGACACATACTTGTTCAGAAATACTACCAGCAATTGTTCCTTTGCTGAAATAAAGAATCTAATAGATGCATTTGTTGCCAGTAGAGGTCTGTTGGAGCTGTTTTAAAATAACAAAATTCTAACTTGGCCAAATAGACCATTCTAAGAGGTGGTACATCATCCTCAGACAGCCGACTGACTGGACAGAGTTGGAACGAAGTATAACGATCAAATGAAAACATTTACCCTTCATAGTTAATTCACAACAATATGGTTTTGCATCAGCAAGGCTGAATTTCTGTTTACCTCTGTGGTGGGTGAGATTCCTTGTTCCAGAAGGCAAAGGTGTATAGGACGTCTGAGCTGAGGTAGAAATATCTTCCATGGAATCCTGTAACAATAAAACTTGAGTAATTAATATTAAAATGTGTAGAAACTTATAACAGTTTCTTTTAATGATGGCTTGAAATTACAACATCAATGAGACTCAATCAATCAAAATAGAGCTGGAAGGGACCTCAAAGGTCTTCTAGTTTAACCAGCAGACCTTGTACCATTTTTGACAAATGGCTGTCCAGTCTCTTCTTATGATGGAGCACATACAACTTCTGGAAATCAGTTATTCCAGTAGTTAATTGTTCTCACTGTCAGAACATTTCTCCTTAATTCCAGGTTGCCTCTCTCCTTGATTAGTGTCCATCCATTGCTTCAATCAACCCATGGAACAGAAGTTTCCTTCGGAAGTTGTGGGAGCTTCACCACCGGAAGCTTTCAAGAAGAGACTGGACTGCCATCCATCAGAAATGGTGTAGGGTCTCCTGCTTGGGTGAGGGGGTTGGACTAGATGACCTACAAGGTCCCTTCCAACTCTGCTATTCTGTCAGGAAGGAAAAGGTTCATTTAAGTTCTTGTCCTGCCTTTGGGTGCTTTGGAAAATAGGCTGACCTCCTATTCTTCTTTCTGGCAGCTCCTCAAATACTGGAATTTTACTATCACATCACTGAAAAAAGTGACATGACTATTTTTCATAGTTTTGACCATTTCAGCAAAGTCAATGGGGAAGTCCGATTCATTAATAACTGTTTACTAATTCAACATCTGCAGTGATTCACTCAACAACCGTGACAAGAAAAGGTCATAAAAGGGGGTAAAACTCACTTAATCACTATTTTGCTTAGCAACATAAATTTTAGGCTCCATTGTGATCGTAAGTCAAGCCTTAGCTGCATTCAGTTAAGCCCACGATGGTGAACCTATGGCACACATGCCATAGGTGGTATGCAGAGCCATTTGCAGGCAAACTTACCTCACTGTGCATGTGCATGCCTCACAGTTGATTTTCAGCTGAAAATCGGCCTCCCAGTGGTTTGAAGAAGGCTTCTGTAGGCTTTGCAGACCGAAAATTAGGCCCGTTTCATCACTTCCTGTTTTTCCAGAAATACCAGAAGTGATGAAATGGGCCTAGTTTTTGGCCTGAAAAGACTGCAGAAGCCTTCCTCAAGCCTCTGGGAGGCCGAAAAAGGCCTCAAACTGGCCGAAAATCAGCTGTGAGGCATAGTGCAGGTGAGGGGGTGGCAGGGGGTGGGTGGGTGGGGATTGTGTGTGCATGCATAGGGGGCATAGGGGTGTGTGTGCATTGCCTTCTGGATGCTATCATGTGCATGCAAGCAAGCACACAATTTTTGGCAATTATTGTCCATTTACAATTATTATTGTAAACTGGAGTGCAGTTGGTTTCACTTTTTATGGGAAGCACCTTGGACCACTCAGTCTCGCCTAACTAAATGTCCCCAAATATAATGTACATAGGTCTATTAAGTAAAATAAAACATAAATGATTCATTCCTTTGTATTTTTTTAAAAAAATAGATAAAATATGTGATTGTTACAAAAATTGCATAAACATAGAAAATTTACAGAACTTCCGTAATGGCTTAGCAAACAACAGAACACTAAAATGACCTTTCTAAAAACACTTGGTCTAGTTTTAAGCACACCTTGGATCAAATTATTGTGCCCAGGGTGACAAAGTTTTTCAAATCAAATAGCATTTACTAACAACATTTAGGTTGGCAACATGTAGTTATTACTGAGGCACATTTTTAAAGTTAAAGATGGTTATTTCCTGGTAAATAACATTTGGTATATATTCCTGTAAAATATGTTTTAATATTAGGCCAACTGCTATAAGCAATGTTTTTGCTAGAAATCAAAGGTGAATGAATATCAAGCAATGAACACAGAAATCAGTGGCAGGAAGATAATTACATGTATTGATCATTAAATGCACTCTTACGGTGAAAATAAAATGTGTTTTTAAAATGCAGTCACTGTTCCATTGCAACAATTTGTTAGTTTACTCAAAAATGCTTAAGATGAATTACATGTATGTCGATCAACCAATGTGGTTTCCTTGTATCACATCTTTATTATTTTTACAAATAACTCAAGGTGGTGAAAAGAGCTTGCTCCTTCCAGTTTTGGTCACCACATTACAAAAGAGGGAGGGAGGGAGAGATTTTGGAAAAAGTGCAAAGAAGAGCAACTAGGATGGTTAAAGGCCTGGAGACTAACACATATGAAAAATAGTTGTAGGATTTGAGTATGGCCAATCTAGAGAAAAGAAGGACTAGCGGGGTATGATAGCAGCATTCCAGTATTTGAGAATTGCCACAAAGAAGAGGGGGTCAACTTATCTTTAAAAGCACCAGAAAGCAGGACAAAAAGCAACAGATGGTAACTACTGTGTTTCTGGGCCTGGGCTGGGCCTTATTTTTGTTTTTGAGCCACCCAAAAATATCTAAGACGTCTTTTTGGGAGTGAATTAATTTATTTCCCTGCAGCTGTCCCTCTCTCACCAGCGCTGTCTCCAATAACAGCGGCAGCAGTGGTGGGAACCGTGGAAGTTATGGAGGCGGTTCCCCCATACGAGAAGTGGCTGAAATGCTTCCATGGTTCCCGCTGCCGCTGTTATTGGAGATAGCGCTGGCGAGAGAGGGACAGCTACAGCTCAGCCTGGGCACTTGGAATGCAGAAACGGGCTGCTGCACCGGGACTTTTGCAAACTTGCAGAGCCCGAGGCTGGAGCACCAAGGGTAGTAGCATCAGAGACTCTCACTCGGCTCTTCTCACGCCCACCCAGCCGCTCGGGATTAAACCAAAACGCAGCGCATGGCGCTCCCAGGTACCTCAAAATCTTTTTTTTTCCCTGTTGTCATGGGGATGGGGGAAAAGTGGGAGAGACTCAGACACTGCTGTTGGAGACGGCGCTGGCGAGAGAGGCGCCAGCACCGGTGGGAAACATGGAAGCTACGGAGGCCTGAGAAGCGGCTGAAATGCTGCCGGACATCCATGACACCGCCTGCCTGCTGACCCGGGTAAGGGAGGGGTAAGGGAGCCTTCTGTGCTTCCACCATGATTGGCTGTTAGGAGCGGCAGATGGTGAGGCGTAGCTGCCTGCAGGGCATTCCTAATGGCAAGTTCCCCCCCCCGCCTCCCCCCCCAATTTTGCATGTTTTAAACTAGGCCTAAATTTGGGGGGAGGGGCTTAATTTCATTTTATGCCTAGAAAACATGCTGGGTCTACCTATTGGAGGGGGGTCGTATTGTTGGAGAAACACGGTAATCTAGGAAAGAAGCAACCTGGAATTAAAGAAAAAAATGCCTAACAGGAGACAATTAATCAGTGGAACGACTTGCCTTCAGAAGTTGTAGGTGCTCCATCAGTGGAGGTTTTTAAGAAAAGACTGGACAACCCACTGTCTGAAATGGTATAGGGTCTCCTGCTTGAGGAAGGGGTTGGCTAGAAAACCTCCAAGGTCCCTTCCAATTCTATTCTGATGGATGGATGGATGGATGGATGGATGGATGGATGGATGGATGGATGGATGGATGTTGAAGTCTTCTAATCTAGCTCCCTGCTAAAATAGGAGACACTATACCATTCTACACAAGCAGCTGTTCAGTCACTTCTTAAAAACCTCCACTGATGGATCATCCACAATTTCCAGAGTAAGCTATTCCACTGATTCATCTGTTCTCATTGTCATGAAATTCCTTCTTAGTTCTAGGTTGGATCTCTTGTTGATGCTCTTCCCGACTTTTTACTTCTCGAAGATAAAGATTACTTCTCAACTTGCCCTCAGATGCTTTGGCAAATAGGTTAATTTTCTCTTCTCTGTGACAGAGAGCAAGCTTATTGTCATAAGGCAAGGCATTCAATGTTGGTCCTTCCTCATGTTCAACCTTCCATATCAAGTTCTCTACTCTTAAAAGTCCTTTTTCCTCTACCTATCCTAACCGAAAGCCCTATCAATTGTGGAACTGACCAGCGATAGGGAACTGCAGCAGAGGGATGAACGAGCCACATGCAGCTCCAGAGCCACTGGTTGCTGACCCCTGTCCTAAACCCTGAGATTAAAAAAATAAAAACCTGCCTATCCCAATATTCAGAACAGGAATGGAGATCTCAAGAATAGAACTAACTAAGGAAACTGACTGGGACATTTGTAGCATATGTCAAAGTTTCGCATGCAAGGTGAAGAATGGAAGACACTCATCTCCAAGAAAACTTCTCTGATGTGTCCAAGCAATCTACAACAGTATGCAAACCACAGGTGTTTTCCCTACACTGTATTTTGACTTGTCTGCAAACCTAGGTAGTGTGTTTACGCTTTTGTCACTTTTTTTTAAAATGACCTATTCACCTCTCCTCTAGGGTATTCCAATGGATGAAAAGAAACTAAGCCAGTCCATTTGAGACATTTCAAATATTTTCTGCCTGCTTAAAGGCTCTTAGTTGAAACCCTGATAATAGCAAAGATTTCTCTCTAGTAGTTTTAATCTCAATTTTGGGCTGTTGACAGTTTGATGATAGCTTTTCTTAAAATGACTGGAAGGAAACTCTGCCTTTTCAGCAGAATACCACTGACAGATCAAAATCCAAGAACTTTTAAAAAGGATTCTGGAGTGAAGGGACAATTTAGCTTAATTTTCTATGTTAAGAAAAGCAGTTATTCACAGGCCCTCTTAATGCTTTTCTGTATATAATTCCCTGTCCAAAAAATAATAATACAGGAGTCTCATTACCTCTCCACAGAGTCTGTGGTTATAAATGCTAGTTAATTCCACGCTGAAACTATTTTGCAAAAATTACAACTGGCTGAACTCATAAACACACACACACACGCACACACACACATTGGGAATACTGCCTAACCCAAACAGCCCATTTTAAGCAACAAATGACACAGTGCCTATGCCCATTTTCCAAACACCAGCTGTAAAGAAGAATTATATGCTTGACTATTTGCCACAATATTTAGATACTGAAAGGATTGACAGTTCGCACTGTGGACAGTTTTGACAATCACACTGGAGATTTCAGGTGTGTTAGAAAAATGACCATGAATGGAACTTGATGACTGATACAAAGAGAGAGAGAAGAATAGGGAGATGCAAACAAAAATTAAAAGTGACTTCTTTTCAACAGTGGGCAAAGGATTTTAAAACCATGTTTCATTTAGCAATTTGTTACAAATGTAATCTAGAGTAACTGGGTTCATTTCCCAAAGTTTCTCTCTGGGTATTATTCTTATACCTGTATCTTGTAAGCAATTGACAAATCAAATCAAATCAAATCAATCAATCAATCAATAAATGTACACCAAAAATTGCTCCTTTTTTCTTTTTTTTCTTTTTTTTTTGGCACATCAAGATATCATCTTCGGAAATTGCAAATGTATTGTGGTGAAAATGCAATAGGTTAGATTCAGATGTAAAAGAGACCCAATTTATACTGTATAGAGGACTCCCTTCAACAATATTTTATAGAATATAGATATAGATATACAGAGAGAGAGAGAGAAGATAGATGGATAGGTAGGTAGATAGGTAGATAGGTAGGTAGGTAGGTAGATAGATAGATAGATAGATAGATAGATAGATAGATAGATAGATAGATAGATAGATAGATAGATAGATAGATAGATAGATGGATGTTTATCCCAAATTGTAAAGCTAAAAGTCTGTAGAGATTCTCAGCCCTCCAGGTCATGGTTGTCCCAAAGGTGCTTTTTCAGGAGGCAATTGGAATTCCTTGTTTTTTCTTTTGAAGATGTTTCACTTCTCACCCAAAAAGCTTCTTCTACTCTGACAGGATACAGACCTTTAGCTATACAATTTGAGATGAACAGCCTTTAAACAGTGTGGGAGTCGGAAGGGATTTCCAGAGGAAAAAATTGCAGACTACAGTAACCATTTGCATTGCCCAGGTGACCCTGAGGACACAGATAAATCTCCAAGTGGCCTCAGTGACTCTCTCAAATGATGCAAATGACCAGCTGTCTGCAAGGAATATAATCCTTCTATTCTCCACGATGCAGTCAGAGCTGAAGAAGCTTCTTGGATGAGAAGCAAAACATCTTCAAAAGAAAAAAAGAAGAAAGTCAGGTTGCCTCTTGAAAAAAGCACATTTGGGATCTACAAAGAATATTTCTTGATTCTATAAGTAAGATCCTCCAGCTGTTAGGCAGCCCCATTAATAACTGTATCCCTATGATCACAATTCTATATTAAGAACATATTGTAGGTGTTTTGAGAAGATTAAAAAAAACAATTGTTGGTTCTTGATTTCTCGTTTTCTTTTATTCCTTGATTTCCCCAGTTTTAAGCCTGCAAAGACATACCATCAAAGTATAGGAAGATAAAGGACTTTTATAGGATTACAGAGTTGATCATTATCTAATTTATTGTTATATATTTGCTGCCAGGGTGCAGTAAATTATTGATGGAGAACCTATTGTCCATTTTTTTTTGTCCTCGGGACATATAAAATGAGTCTTAATTCAATTTTTGTTGTTAGCTGTCAGATTTACTACAGCAAAATATTGGAAAAACTAAAGAACATCTTTTCTTCCAATCAATGGTATTTAAAAATATGGGAAATAGTCTGGGCTGAAAAACTAACAGAACTGCGAAGTGTCTTGAAAAGCCCTTAAGTTCAGAATGGTTTTATTTTTATTTTGTCACTCTTTTTAAATTGGCTGATGGGGTAGAGAGAACACACACACACAAACACACACCACCACCACCACCACCATGTTACTCATTCTTTAGGATTGTAGCTTTTTCTTTTATCCTCTTAACTTTAATTGTTTTAATTGTATCTATTTAATTGTTTAATTGTATTTTTTTAAAATCTTTTTGTTATGTTGCCCAGAGCAGCTATAACATTGAGATGGGTGGCATAAGTACTTAGCAATAGCAATAGCCCTTGGACTTTATACCACTTCATAGTGCTTTCACAGCCCTCTCTAAGCTGTTTCCAGAGTCAGTCTATTGCCCCCAACAATCTGGGTCCTCATTTTACCAACCTCAGAAGGATGAAAAGCTGAGTCAACCTTGAGCAGGTCAGGATCGAACTCTTGGCAGTGAGCAGAGTCAGCCTGCAGTACTGCATTCTAACCATTACACCACCACAGCTCTTTAAACAAACAAATAAATAAATAAATAAATAAATAAATAAATAAATAAGTAAGTAAGTAAGTAAGTAAGTAAGTAAGTAACAAAAAGGCCCTGTCACACTGCCCAACGGATGCAAAAGGACACAACGGAAGAGAAAAAATGTTGCATCCGTTGTTTCCGCGCTCAAAAGGAGCGAAAAAATTGCATAAATTGAAGCAGATAACACGGATGCGGGAGGACGCAGAAACGGATGCAAAGCGGATGCGGAACGGGAGCCCAGCGGATGGAGCGCATGGAGCGGATTGCAGGGCTTCGGGGGTCTCAGCAAAGGCGGACGCGGAACGGAAGACGGACGCAGAACGGATGCACAGCGGATAAAGCGGATTGCAGAGCGAAGCCTAGCAAGATGCACAGCGAAGCAGAATGGATGCCGTGGAGTTAATTGCGAATGCGGGGGGTATGCATTGCGAAGAAGCACCTCGGATATAAAGGGAAGCAGCTCGCACATGGCCAGCACTTGGAGGAAAGACTGCTGCTTCATACATCAAAGTCCTTGCCTCATGTCTGCCTTCCAGCCTTTCTGCCAGCCTTGCTGCCAGCCTCCCTCCCAGCCTCCTGGGCAGCCACCCTTCCAGCCTGCTTCCAGCCTGCTCCCCAGCTCCTGGGCAGCCTCCCTGCCAGCCTTTGCTGCCAGCCTCGCTTCCAGCCTCCTGCCAGCCTCCTGGGCAGCCTCCCTTCCAGCCTTGCTGGGCAGCTGCCTGCCAGCCTCCCTGCCAGTCAGTCTGTCTGCCAGCATTGGTGCCTGCCTTCCTGCCAGCCTTCCTGCCAGGCTTCCTAAACAGGCTTCCTTCCAGCTTGGTGCCAGCCTTCCTGCCAGCCTTGGTGCCTGCCAGCCTTCCTGCAAGCTTTATCTTCCAGCCAGCAACCCACAACCATGGGGAAGAAGCGCAAGCCTTCAGGAAACCTGCCGCCATTCCTGGCAAGAGGACAGGGCCACCCTTCGCCCCCTGGCCCTTGACTCATCTTCTGCTGGGGTCTTCTGCTGCATTGGGCTTGCTATTCTATTGCTGGAGCTTCTGCTCTAGCTCTCCTGGCAATGGTGCTTCTGCTGCGTACTCTGCTGAAGCTGTCCCTGGTCCTGCTGGTTCCTGCTCGTTCTGCTCGTGCTCCTGGTCTTGCTCATGCTCCTGGTCCTGCTCGTGCTCCTGGTCTGCTCATGCTGCTGCTGCTGCTCATGCTCCTGGTCTTGCTGACCCTGCTGCTGGGTGCTTTACTCTGCTGCTGCTGATCCTGGCTTCTGCTGGCTCTGCTGCTGCTGATCCTGCTGCTGCTGGCTCATTATGATCCTGCTGATGCTGATTATGATCCTGCTGGTGATGCTGCTGCTGCTGCTGTTGGTGTAGAGAGCAGCCCCTACCACCTGGGAGCCCTCTGATGAGGGCCATCTGGTCCTGGCAAAAGGAGGAAGAGGCATATGCAGGGACGGAGAGGAGGCAATACTGCATGAGGAGGAACACGAGGATGAGGTTGCTGGCGTGGCTGAGGGAGAGCGGACTATCTGTGGCGGAAGGGACACCGGCTGTACAGGGACACACAAGCAGAAGCAGGCTGCTTGGAGAGAGAGGGCGGAGAGTCTGGGCTACCACACCTGATGTGCTCTTCGCGCTGGTGGAAGCACATGCACACCTGGTACGGGAAGCTCCACCTCAAAAAAATCTGGCCAGGCCGGTTAAGCTGACAGACAGAGAGAACTATGTAATGGCCAAGTGCAGCTTCCTGGAGGGTGAGGTCCACCACCGAGGAGCACCAAGGAGCCCATCTTGTCTACCCTCTCTCTCGGCAGCCTGCTGCGACCCAGTCCTCTTCCAGCTGGAGAGTCAAGTCCCTATCTCCAGCCAGGTTTATGTGGAGTGTGCCACGGCGGAGAACCCCGGCAGGTGTGGAAAGCTGGGTGGAGCGATGAGGACTCCTGGTGTGGTGGGAGAGAGGAGACATTGAGTCCCACCACTGCCAAAAGCCGCATCCACCCACCCTCCGCTCCACAGTAAGGCAAGAGAGCCAGACGGCAGGGGGGGCACAGCCACAATGTCCTGGTGGAGATCAGGGACACCATACCGCACCAGCATAGGTTCTCCTTTCTCAGGCTGGTCCCATCGAATCCTCCTCCTCCAACCGCAAGCCTTCCTCAATTACGTCAACCAGACCTCAAGGAGATGGCGGATCCCAGTACCAGGTGGTGAAGGAGGAAAGATCATCACGCTGCTTAACAACCCTCCAGATCCAGATGAACCTGCTCCCACCCAGTCCAGGTCTGCTCCTTCCCCCAGGTGATGTCCCTCCCATACCAGGGCTTCCCACAGCCCCTCACCTACCAGGGCTACAGCTACCGGGGATCCAGCAGCACAGACAGCAAGCCCCTTCCACATAACAGGCACAGCATTGGAGCGACACCCACGGACAGCGATGCCAGCCATGCAAATGATGCCACCCACGCAGTTCCTGACCCCACTGCAGACCAAGGCAGCCCCCACTACAACTTCCTTCCTCTGTCCCACAAGCCAAGCCCGGCCTCAGTACATCTGTCCTCAGTACTGGGGCTGACACCCCATGGCATGGATGAAAGACCTCTCAGCATCGCGGGGCTGAGCCAGCTCTCCAAGACCTTCCTCAACACACCATCCCCTGGTTGTCCTCTCGGGGCCGGCCACTCCAGCAACACCTCAGACCAGCACTGCAGCAGCACCCACCTCCACAGCACCTGCACCCTAACACCTTAGACTGGGCACCAACCTCCGAGTGACCAAGAGGAGTTGCCAGAGACTGGCTGCCTGGATATTTGTGGACTTATTTGGGACACTTGACTTGGGTCATTTTGCTTTTACAGTTTTTATTAATAAAGTTTATTCTTTGTTCACACACTTGCTTCATTTATTTTTTTCTATAAAGTCTGGGTGGAAACTTTTAGAAATGGTTTAGCCTTTGCATGCTTGTGGGATGGGTTAAGATAGCGTGGGATGGGAAGGGATAAACTGGTGGGATGGGAAGGGATACCTGTGGGAATGGGTTAAGATAGATGTGGGATGGGTTAAGTAGCTGTGGGATTTGGGTTAAGAATAGCTGGTGGGATGGGAAGGATACCTGTGGGATGGGAAGGGGATACTGTGGGATGGTTATAGATATAGCTGTGGGATGGGTTAAGATATGCTTTGGATGGAAGGGAACCTGGTGGGATTGGAGATCCTGTGGGATTGGGAAGGGATACCTGTGGGATGGGGGACCGGAGGGGATACCTGTGGGATGGGTTAAGATAAGCTGTGGGTGGGTTAAGATAGCTGTGGGGATGGGAAGGGATACCTGTGGGATGGGAAGGGATACCTGTGGATTAGGAAGGGATTACCTGTGGGATGGGTTAAGATAGCTGGTGGGATGGGTTAGGATAGCTGTGGGATGGGAAGGGATACCTGTGGGATGGGATAGATAAACCTCCAGTGCAAGCCTAGTGGGACTGTATGGTCCCCCTCCCAATTGCCAACCCTATGGCCCTTCATTTATCAATTACAATGTAAGCATTGATCCACACATTTGAACACAAACACAAATCTTTATTTAAATGCCCTGTTCATTTAGGCCAACCAAACATACATGGCCCAATCTCATCCGTTGATGAGACAGGCTGAAGGAAGCATCCTTTAAGCATCTACCATCCTGTCTTGCCCATTCCACTGCTCCAGCTGGGGAGTTGCACCAGTGTTTCAGGAGGTTGCGCTGCTTCTTCGCCTCACGTGAGCTCTGTTGGGGCCTTGCACATCCTCAGTGTCGATCAGGTTTTGCCCTTGCCTCCATTCCCAGGCTCCATGTCCCCATTGCCTTGTTGATGGTCCACAAGCCTGTTCTGCAAGACTGGGTAGCGGGTGCGCATGAGATTGTGCAGGATGCAGCAAGCTTCCACGTCCTCCTCATGGTCTCTGGGCGATGCTGCATGTTGGCCATAAGTACCTGGAACCTGTTGGCCAGGATGCCAAAGGCGTTCTCCACCACCCGTCTTGCCCTGGACAGCCTGCAGTTAAAGATCCTCTCTTCATGGGTGAGGTATTTGGAGGTGTAGGGCTTCATGAGGTAGGTTCTGAGGGAGAAGGCGTCATCCCCATGATGAAGTAGGGGCACACTTGGGTGTCATTGGGCAGCGGGTCTGGATCTGGGAAGCCCACCATGAGGTTGCTTTCCAGCCCCTCCTTGAGGTGACTGGCATTCTATACCTGGGCATCTGAAGATGAGCCGTTGCCTGAAGCATCGATGTACATGAATCTGTAGTCAGCATTGACCATGGCGAAGAGGATGATGCTGAAGAAGCCCTTGGAGTTGAACATAAGTGGAGCCTGAGTTGGTTGGAGCTTTGCAGGCCACGTGCTTCCATCGATGGCTCCAACGGTGTGGGGGAAGTTCCACTTCTGATACCACTGCTCTGCAACATTCTTCCATCCTTCTTCAGTGGAGGGGTACTGGAGGGCTCCTCCTTGTATTCTTCTATGATGGCCTGCACCACTTCTCTGACAACAAAAGTGATGGTGCTGGGCGGCACCCTCCAGCCGCTGCATGTCCTTGTAGGGTCCTGAGGCCAGGTGGTGCAGAGTGAGTGTCACCTTGAGCCCAGGTTCCAGGCTGGTCGGGAAGTTTGGGTTTGTCTTTGTCAACCTGGGTGTCAGGCGCTGCACAAGTTCATCAAACATGGCTGGAGGCATATTCATGAAGTTCTGGAACGCCCGAGGGTCTTCGCTCCTGAGCTTCCACCATCAGCTTGTCATAAAGTACGTACTGTGTCTTTCTGGCAAACCATCTTTGGAGCCAGACTTTTTTTGGGTGCCTCCTTTTCTTCCCGTAGTAGTGCTCACAGAGACTGTAGATGGTTTTGCAGTGTTGCAGAAGGATGTTGGCTGCCGAAAGGATTTTGTCGCAATCCACGGTGGACATGACTGGATGCTGTGGAATAGCAGAGTCTGATGAAGGCTGCAGAGGTCTGCACAGCTGTTCTGCTGGTCTGCAAGTGAGATGCAAGGCGAGTTGCTCCCCCTTTTTATAGCCAGTTTAGGTCTCCCTTTGCATCCTCTAGGCATCCTCTAGGCATCCTCTAGGCATCCTGTAGACATCCTTAATATCTGAGATAGGTTCCCCTCTGCAAACGTTTTTTTCCGCTTTAAAAAGCTTTGTTTCCATTCTGCATCCGCTAGGCATCCGTTCTGCGTCCGTTTCGCTTCCTCCCTGCGGTCCGGGCGGATGCAAGTTCCGCGGATGAGCGGCACTCCTAGCGGATATAGCGGATGCGTATAGGATGCAGAACGGACGAAATTGGATACATTTTCCGCGCAAAAGTTTTAGGCAGCCCAAAACTTTTGGAGCGGATGAAATGTTCATAAACAGATGCTGGACGGATAGAGAGGAAGCAAAATGGAGGCAGTGAGTACATCGCGTTTTCGTCGAACGGATGGCAAGCTTTTTTGTCCGTTTTACTTTCTCTTTGCATCCGTTGGTGCAGTGTGACACGGCCTTAAGTAAGTAAGTAAGTAAGTAAGTAAGTAAGTAAGTAAGTAAGTAAGAAATACATAAATGAATGAATGAATCAATCAATCCCCATTTGTGTTTAGTTACCAAGGGCCACACATAACCACATATGACTGTACCTTGGGAGACACAGCATAGGATAAAACAGGTAATACTGAGTCCAAAATTATATGGAATAGCTTTTTGATCATGAGATATTGTTCATATGAAGAACAGTTGCAGGATCTAGATATGTCTAGACTAATGAAGAGAAGGACCAGGGATGAAATGATAGCAGTGTTCCATTATTTGAGGGGCTGCCACAGAGATGAGGCAGTCAAGCTATTTTCCAAAGCACCTGAAGGCCAGACAAGGAACAATGGATGGAAACTGACCAAGGAGAGATTCAACCTAGAAATAAGGAGAAATTTCATAACAGTGAGGGCAATCAATCCATGGAACAGAAGTTGCTTCAGAAGTTATGGGAGCTTCATCACTGGAAGCTTTCAAGAAGAGACTGGCCTGCCATCTGTTAGAAAAGGTGTAGGGTCTCCTGCTTGGGCAGGGGATTGGACTTGATGACCTACAAGGTCCTTACCAACTCTGTTATTCTCTTCTGTTACTGTACTTCCTGGGCTGTCTCCTGATAGAGTGGAGCTGCCTATGAAACCACTGTGACTTGGGTTTCTCCCTGACTGCATGGCTGCTCCTAGATGGAAGTGATGGTCAGGGCTATCCTTGATCTGCTTCAGCTGAGACATCAGTTGCATATTTATTGGAACCACATGGCCATGTTTGTCTTTGTCGATACATATCAGGATTAGCGCAATACTTGACACTCAAGAGGAAGTCTTTGAAGACCATTTAAAAGCTTCAACTATTCCAGAATGTCATAGCCCAGATATTGAAGCTGAAGTTATCTTTTGCAGTTTGTCCCAAAGGTGCTTTTCCAAGAGGCAACTGGACATTTTTGTTTTTCTTCTGAAGATGTTTTGCTTCTCATCCAAGAAGCTTCTTCAGCTCTTACTGGATGGTGGGGAATGAAAGGATTTATACTCCTTGTAGACTGCTGGTCATTTTAATTCTTTTAATGAGTCGTTAAGGCCACCTGGAGTTTTATCTGTGTCCTCAGGGTCTCCTGAGTGGTGCAAATGGGTGTAGAGCAGTGATGGCGAACCTTTTCGGCACTGAGTGCCCGAAGCAGAACATGCATGCGTGCACATGCATGTGCACATGCCGGGTGTCAGAAACCCGAAGACCTGCTGGCTGGTGTGCGCATGCCTGTTTTTTGGCCATTTTGGGGGGCATTTTCAGGCTGTTTTTCGGGTCATTTTTGGCTGTTTTCTGGGGCATTTGGGGGGGGGCATTTTCAGGTTATTTTTTGACCCAGGAAATGGCCCGAAAAAGGTCCGAAAATGGCCCCCAAATTGCCTGGTTTGGGGGCATTTTTTGGCAATTTTCCAGTGCTCCAGGACCCACAAAGTTCAGTTGGCTGGTGCTTATGTGTGTGCCATAAACCAGAAAAGCAGCTGGCAATGCCCACAGAGAGGGCTCTGCATGCCACCACTGGCACGCATACCATAGGTTCAGTATCACAGATGTAGAGTCTTCTTGGATCTGCTGAAAGGACTGTGTTGTAGGCAGGAGATAGTCTACATCCAGTCAGAGCTGAAGAAGCTTCTTGGATGAGAAGTGAAAGGTCTTCAGAGAAAAACAAGGAAGTCCAGTTGCCTCTTGGAAAAAGCACCTTTGGAGCATGATGACAATTGAGAATCTCTATAGACATCTTTCTCTGTAGAGAAAAAAAATAACAATTTATATGAGGTATCAAATTAGGAAGGCTGTATTCCCCCCCAAAAAAAACTTGTAAGATATATTGTAATCTTATACATTTGTTTCAGCTCCACACACAGAAGTCCTCTTCTACCCATTACATCTCATGGTCCTTTGATTCCCCCTGTTTACCAAGTTTATTGGTCAATTCATCTCTCTCAGCCAAGGATCAAGTTCCTTGAATCTAACAAAATGAGCTTTAATCCAGCAAAGCTCAGGCCACAATAAATTTTGGGGTGCTTCAGGTGTCACCAGATTGGGGTTGTTTTTGTTGCAGTGAACTAACACAACACTCCCCACCAAAAAGTTGTGATATAAATGTTTTACAGTTGACAATTTAATTTATCCGCTTCAAGAAAGAAGGACATCTGCTTTTTTTAGAAGAGGGACATAGATCTTCCTTTCTGCCAAGCTACTGCAAACTTGGTTTCAAAAGAGAGGAAGGTCAGGGCTTGTGCAGTGATTTATGACAAGTAGCTGTTGTATGTTGGAAGAATCCAACAGGTGGCATGTCATTTGTGTGTGTGTGTGTGTGTGTGTGTGTGTATACACACTTTGCTTGCTAACGGTCCAAAGAGCTTATTTTTAATTTTTCATACTGCAATGCCATAGGATATCCCTGGGAGGCCCTCACTGTTGATAAACCTGTAGCATAAATTAGTTATAGAGAGACATTTTAATTAGGAAAGAAATACCAGCTGGATGACATAATCAGGAATTACTGGCTTAATGAGAAGACCTACTAACCCTACAGAAAATGGAACTTGTTTTCGGGAGGAAAAGAAAAAATCAGACATTTGACCATGGCACTAAAGAACAAATAAGTGTTTCATCAAGGATTTTTTTCAGGGGTGGGGGGCGAATTTTCATGATAAGTACTCTTAAGATATTCCCTAAACAGACTAGGCTGTAACAATATGCTGACACTTGCTAAAACGGTCACAAAATATATTCTGATATATTTATATATGATAGAGACAGAAATGCCTTTTTTTTTTTTAGCCAAATTTGAGCTGGCAATAGCTGATCTTGATGGTTGCAAACAATTTGATGGGGAGAAAAAAAAAACTGAGCATTGTTTCAGGCTGAAAGGCAGCAAGGATTTTTAAGCTGAGTTAGAACTAGTGAAATTTTTTCTCTTATTCAAGTATAAATACCACCTGTGCTTAAGCAAAATGAGAACCAGAAATGAACTGGGTGGGGTTCAAAGGCTGTTCATGTCAAGTAGACTTCTGTGCAAGCTTTCAAGGATAGGATAATCCAAGGACGTTCAGGAAATGTACACGCACCGCATCATAATGGAGAAACAATCCAGTTGAGGACATGCTTAAAAATATAGAACTGTTAGGTGTGAAGAATCGGGACCACACCTGAAGTTTCCAGTTAAACTGATTTATTGCTCATGCCTATGCGAGGAATTTAGTAAGACCACACTTGGAATACATCATTCAGTTCTGGTCACTATAATATAAAAAAGATGTTGAGACCCTGGAAAGAGTACCGAGAAGAACAACAAAGATGATTAAGGAGCTGGAGGCTAAACCATGTGAAGAACGGTTGTAGGAAGTGTGTATGTCTAGTCTATAAAAAATAGGACTAGAGAAGACATGATAGCAGGGTTCCAATATTTGAGTGGCTCTAACAAAGATGGGGAAGTCAAACTATTTTCCAAAGCACTGCAAGGCAAGACAAGAAACAATGGATAGAAACTGACCAAGGAGAGAAGCAACCTGAAACTAAGGAGAAATTTCCTCATGGTGAGAGCAATCGACTAGTGGAATGGCTTGCCTTCAGAAGTTATGGGTATTCCATCACTGGAGGCTTTCAAAAAAGAGACTGTACAGTGAATTGTTCCTTCTCATGAGGTGGCCAAAGTCTTTGACTTTCATCTTCATGATCTGGCCTTCTAAAGAGCAGTCAGGGTTGATCTCCTCTAAGACTGACCGGTCTTAGGACCGGATCACCTTTCAATCAAAGGGACTCACAGGAATCTTCTCTCTGCATTTACCCAAGATAAATGCTACATGGAGCAATGGCAGTGGTATATAAAACAGCTTTGTTTTTATAATCATTACACTAGGTCAGTGGTAGCTAAACCTTTTTGGCTATTGTGCGGAAAATTGAGTGCGCGCTCGTGTGCCAGCACCCACAAGGCAATGAACGTGCCTCCCCCACACCCCCTACATGTGCACATAAGATGCCACCATGCCCCACGCATCTCTGCATATGTGTGCTTCTCCTGTGCACATGTGCATCAGATACCTGACAACCAGCTGGCGGGCAGGCGGCATGTGCGCATGCGCAGTGGGGCTCTTCCAGGTGACCTCTAGCATGCTGGAAGAAGTGGCTCTGCATGCCACTTCCTGTATGTGTGCCATAGGTTCATCATCATGGCACTAGGTACTGCTCCTTGACCCAAACCTTAAATATAACAACTAAGCATTTAGAAAAGTATGAGGGCAATAGAAGAAGAAGGGGATGTCCAAAATTGTTGTATCTCTTTCAAACCGTGCCAATCAAACTAGGGAAAAATTTTTTCGAAGACCTGAACAAAAGAATTAGTAAATTTATTTGGCAAAAGAAAAAAGCTAGAGTAAAATACAAATTAATGCAAGATAGTAGAAGTAAGGGAGGATTGGCGCTCCCAGACTGAGTTATACTATCAAGCCACAGCGAGTACCTGGATCAAAGATTGGATTAATCTGGAGGGCTAAAAGAATACTGACAGTAGAAGGCTTCGATTTACAGATTGGCTGGCACGCGTTTCTCTGGGATGGAAAAAATAAAACCCATAGCTACTTTCAAAGACACTGTATAAGGGACACTTTGTTATATATATGGGAAAGAATTAAAAGAAACCATTATATGTAAAATACCTCTCTGGCTATCTCCACTGGAGGCACTAGTACATCCCAATGTTATGGATCTGAGGTGTAGCCCCAACTGCTGGGATGATTGGGGATCCCTGATCTACAGTATTCTCTTGATCAGATGGCTAGGGCCTCTACCCTGGTGAATGAAACTGGATCCCATTTAAATGTTGTTTTTTTGCTTATAACATTTCTCATCTGCCTTCTACTTTCATACAAGGGACTCATAAAAATTAAAAACAACAACCCGTTAACAACAACTAACAATAAAATCATGTAGAATGTTAAAAAAGATTCATAGAGCAGACATGATAAGCCATATATGCAGGAGATGACTCTTTACCCTGTGATTCATAGTGTGGGAACTCTGAAATTTTATGCAGAAGTTCACAGACAGCTGTGCACATCTGTCCCATCAAAAGAAAGAATTAATCTATGCAGGGTCTGAGAGGATAATGAATTATAATGTCATAGTTCTTTCTTATTTACTGGCACAAGAATCTGAAAAAGATAAATAGACAAGATATATGCCTCCTTCCTTCCTCTTTTTTTAAAAAATAAAGTTTAATTGAGTTTTAACAAAACAAATAAAACATCTTATTTGAGTACAGCATCGTTCCGGGTTATCATATTTCCATACAGACACAATTTCATATGCATATTCATCTTATGTGTTCAACTTCATATCTTATTACTCTTTTTCCAACTTCTCACTATTTCTCCTTTTACTTCTCTTAATTTTCTTTTATGGTTATCTCATTTTNTGTTTACAATTTCATATGTTCTCTTCCAACATTCTTAAGAAGCAAAATTCCCCCTATGATTGCCAGTCGAAGTGCAACACCCTTAAATCTTATTGTTATGATGATATGAAATCTCATAAAACATTGAATTTGTGCATTCTAAAATTATAACATTCAAATTTCTAATATCTATTTCATATCATGCAGAACTCATCATTCAGACTCTGCTTGGTGCTTCCCCTTGAAAATGTAAAAAGAAAAATTCTAAAAACAGAAAAAACAATATACGTATACAAACATTAATAAAGGACCTGTCACATAGGCCGACGGATGCAAAACGTATGTAAAAAGGACACAGCGTACGAGAAAATTTTCCATCCGTTGTTATCCGCACTCAAAAGTGCCCCGAATTTGCATAAGCACAGTGGACAACAACGGAAAGGAACAGACGGGGGGAGGATGTAGCCAGGATGTTAAGCGGATGATCCACGGAAGCCTGGTGGATAGAAGCGGATGGAAGAGGATGGCACATCCGCAGGGCTTCCAGGAGAGCACAGCGAATTGGACACGCAACTGAAGGAACGGATGCAGAGCGGATGCCGAGTGGATGAAGCGGATGCATCACGGAAGCCTAGCGGATGCCTGTGGATGAAAGCGTTCACTGCGCATGCCGGGGAGGGATGCATTGTGTCAGCCCCGCAGATATAAAGGGAAGCAGCTCGCAAGCAGGTCACCATTCAGAGGAAAAGACCTGCTGCTAGACACAGCTGTAGCCAGCCAACAACCATGGGGAAGAAGAGGAAGCCTGTGCCATTCTGCTGCCAGCCCTGCCACCATCCACCCCCTGGCCCTGACTCTGCTTCTTGCTGGGGCTTCTGCTGCTTGGGCTGACTCTTCTGGTGCTGGGTTCTGCTGGCGCTGCTCCTGGTGGCTGGGGCTTCTGCTGGTGCTTACTCTGCTGGCGCTGCTCCTGGTCTGGGGTTCTGCTGTGTGCTTACTTCTGCTGGCGCTGTTCCTGGTGCTGGTGCTTCTGCTGGTGCTTACTCTGCTGGCACTGCTCCTGGTGCTGGTGCTTCTGCTGGTGCTTACTCTGCTGGCGCTGTCCTGGTCCTGCTAGTGCTGCTGGTGCTGCTGGTGCTCCTGGTCCTGCTGGTGCTGCTGGGTGCTCCTTGGTTCCTGCTGGTTCCTGTGCTTGGTCCTCTGTCTGTGGTGCTGCTGGTACTGACTCTGCTTGCTGCTGATCCTGGTCCTGCTGGTGCTGCTGGTGGCTTACTCTGCTGATGATGATTCCTGGTCCTGCTGGTGCTGCTGGTGCTTCCTGGTGCTGCTGGTGCTGCTGGTCCTGCTGACATCCTAAATATCCGAGATATGTCCCTATACAAACGTTTTTTCCGTTTTAATGCTTTGTAATGCGAGCTGCATCCGCTTTTCATCCTTTCTCTGGTCCGTGCTACTAATGCTGCTGCGTGTCCGTTCCGCGTCTGTTTCGCTTCCCTCCCTGTGTCCGTTTTCCGCTGGAGTGGATGCGAGTTGCACGGATGTGTAGCAGATGCCGAGCAGATATAGCGGATGCGTAACGGATGACAACGGATGTAGAACGGATGTTCCCGTATGCGTAGCGGATGCAGAACAGACGCGTTGGATACACTTTCCGCTCAAAAAGTTTTGTGCAGCTCAAAACTTTTTGAGCAGATGAAATGTCAGTAGACGGATGCTGGACGATAGAGAGGATGAAAAACGGAACGCAGTGAGTACAGAACGGATGCATCACATTAACCACTGGATGGCAAGTGTTTCTCTCTGTTTTACATCCTCTTTCTTCCTTGGTGCTGTGGTGACAGGGGCTTAAACAAAAATTATTCAAAATCATTCTAGTACTGGTTATGAAACCTTGTAAATCTTTCACGTTTCTTTTCAATATCTATCAATCTTTGAGAACAATTGAAATGTTTCCTCCCTTCTTCATTATTACTTAATTGTTAATAAGCATACCATTGGATAGTCATACAGTTTTATCTTATAAGTTATTTACTATTAATAAGCAAAATAATTATTCAAATTCATTCTAATAACTGGTATAAGTTTCCTTATAAATCTTTCAACATTTCTGTTCAATATTTTATCAATCTTTAGAAACAATTTCAATGTTTCCCTCTCTTCTTTATTATTACATTAATTATAAATAAAATACCATTACATAACAATACAGTTTTTATCTCATAGATTACATATCTTATTTCATTTCTAACTCAATTATAGTATTTTACTGTCACACTATCTTTTGTACCTTTGCAGAATCCTCACTTTTAACTAAATTTAAAGCCCCTGTCCCACTGCACCAACGGATGCAAAGAGGATGTAAAACGTTAAAAAACGTTGGAAAACACAATGCATCCATTGTGTACTCATTGCATACATGTTTCATACGCTCTATCCTTTGAGCATCCGTCCACTGAGATTTCATCTGCTCAAGAAGTTTTGAGCTGCACAAAACTTTGTGAACGGATGAACTTTTCCGCTGTGTACGATATAAATCCATGACATATGAGCAACAAACATTCTATGTCCGTTTATCATCCATTAAACATCCGCTGTATCCTCTCTGCATCCTCTGGGCATCCCCTCAACTCACATCCACTACAGATGAAAATGGAAAGAGGAGGAAACAAAAGGTACACGGAACGTCTACACAGCGTTAGTAGCACAGAAATAGAAAGGATGAGCAGTGAACGGTTTGCATCCTATATACATCCTCTAGGCTTCCTATGAACACATCCGTTTAACTCCCCACTAACATACTACCCACGTCCATTCTTTTCCGTTCTTTGCCGTTCTGTTTATGCAAATTTTTGCCACTTTTTGAAGCGGATGACAACGGATGGAGCACCCCAAAATTTTGCTCGTCCGCTGTGTCCTTTTTGCATATGTTTTGCATCCGTCGGCCAGTGGGACCTAGCCTTAACCATTGTCTCTGTGTTTTCTAGCTGAGCAAATACCTTTCATCCTAGTACGTTTTTCCTTTTTCTTTATTTCGTGTTTTTGTCCCTCATAAGTTCTTTCCCTTTCTATCTTTCCCCTTTTCCTTCCTTCCTCTTAACCACCCAACTCGTTCCTTTCTCCCTCCCTCCTTCCTTCCCTCCCTTTCTTCCTCCATTTATGTAGAAAATAGAACACTATCTAAAACCAATTTAACAAAGTTCAAATTCATAAAAGACAACCTATCTTCATAAACCAGCATGCATAACTAAATCTATTTATCTCTCTCCCCCTTTCCTCTCACTCTCTCTCCTTCTCCCCCTCTTCCTTCCTTCCTTCCTTCCTTCCTCCCTCCTTCCCTCCCCCCTCTCTCTCCAATCCATCTTGTTTTAATGATTACAATGACACAAAGACTTGCAAACAGCCTCTCATAAAGCCTGGCAGGGCAAAGCTATGCACACGGGGAGTACAGGGTACAGAAGGTTGGACTACAAGACCTCCAAGATCCCTTCCAGCTCTATTCTGATTAATTAATAAATCTTTATTTACCAAACACATTTCTACCCCCCCACACACACACACAATGGGGAAAAAACCCACACTCTTTGCAGCTTAACCAAACCACTTTTAAAGAAGATTAAAAATGAAGTCTTAAATGACGCTCAATTCTAGATGAAATACCATTCCTTTTTTTTTTTCACTTGGGAAATTTAGATGGTTGTGTAAACATTTCTAAGTGATTTATTTCAAGATTTAAAAGAAAAACCCCAGCAGTATGACATTCTTTGATTTAATGAATAGAGCTATTGTCTTACCTACAATCAAGAGTGTACCTCTCACCAGCACAGTTGTGTTATTTTAAATGTTTTTTAAATATGTGTTGCTAATACAAAACAACAACAACAAGTAAACAAAAATAAATCCTGCAGGCGGTGTTTTAGGAGGAAGGGTCTTTTTTTTTTTCAAAGAAAAGTTTCAGTAACATTCTTACAATAAAAAGGAATGGATTTATACAGTAAACATGAACACCATGGGAAAATGAAGACTTTATTGTGAGACTTCCAGATCCAGACTGACAAGCAGGTGCGAGCTAATCAACCAGAGATCGTGGTAATAGACAAGGACCAGTAGACAATGGTGGTGAGAGATGTACTGGTTCCATGTGACAGCAAGATTGGGAAGAAGAAGGAGAATATTGAGCAGGAGCAGGACCTGAAGAAAGAATTGGAGATATAGGTGGTATTTAGCAGGTTCTGGTAGTGGAAATTTTGAGTAGTTTGGAGAACCAGCAAATCCCACCTCTGACTGGCCCCGCCCCCATCTATTCTCTGCCTCCCACATCCCAGCTGATCAGCTGGGTCTTCTTTGGTTGCCCTGCACAGGAGAAGGGAGCTGGAAAGCAGGTTAGTGAGATGGGGAGGGAATGAGGATTTTGCAGTATTCTTCTGCCATGCCCACCAAGCCACGTCCACAGAACTGGTAGTAAAAAATTTGAATCCCACATTGATTGGAGAGAATGTGGAAAGTCAAGGCCAAAAAGTGGTAGGAGGAGCCCTTGGGGCTATGACTCCTAAACTGGGAGAGGAGCTCCAACAGATCCCAGGAATGACATCAGAAGTCTGTCCATAAGAGAGCAGTACTAAGATCAGTTAAGATCCTTCACAAAACCCTCAAACTCCCAGAACTCTGGGAGAGGATCCAAGATTGAGGAAGACATAGACCAGCCATAGAGATGAGAATTTCTACAGCTTTCTGATCCAGACTGCAGCAATAGCAATACTGCTTAGATTTATATGCCACTTCACAGTGCTTTTCACAGCCCTCTCTAAGAGGTTTATAGCCTCTTGCCCCCAACAATCTGGGTCCTCATTTTAATGATCTTAAAAGGATGGAAAGCTGAGTCAGTCTTGAGCCAATGAGAATTCAACACTGCATTCTAACCATTGCGCCATCAGGGCTCATAACTTGGATGAAGCCAATTAGTGTTTCCAAATGTTCCTTGAGCTATAATCCAGATATCTACTCTAAGTATTACAAGTAGTCCTCAAGCAATAGCGCTAAGACTTATATGCTGCTTCACAGTACTTTACAACTCTCTCTAAATGGTTTAGAGAGTCAGCCTGTTGCCCCTAACAATCTGGGTCCTCATTTTGCCAACCTTGGAAGGATGGAAGGCCGAGTCAACTTTTAGTTGACTTCCAACAAGCAAAGTCAACCGGGAAAACCAAATTCACTTAACAACATGATTCACTTAACGACTGTGCCAAAAAGGGGGGATAAGATTGGATGTGACTTGCTTAACAGCTCCTTAACAACACAGTACTTCTGGACTCAATGTTGGTCATATATCGAGGACTATTTGTGCATCACTTTTGAAAATTAAAGTGGCACTACCGCAAAAAAAATAATAATGCAAGAGTCTCAGTTTGCTGAAATTTATAATAGGAATGCTAAATGTTGTTTTATTTTACCACCTTATAAAGTCAAGAATTAGGTGCAGCTGGATCAGCAAAATTAATCAAGACCAAAAGAGAGAGGGAGGGAAAGAGGGAAGGGTGGAGAAAGGGAGAGAGGAGAGGGAGGGAGAGAGAGAGAGAGAAAGAAAGAAGTGTGGAAAAAGAGAGAGGGAGAGAGGGAGGGAGAGAGAGAAAGAAGGGTGGAAAAAGGGAGAGAGGGAGAGAGAGAGAAGGGTGGAAAAAGGGAGAGAGGGAGAGAGAGAGGGAAAGAGGGAGGGAGAGACGGGCCTCATTCATTTAAGCTTAATTGCATAAAATGAATATCTTCCTAATGTATGTAACATCATTTTGGGGGAAATGCCTGAATGTCAAAAAATTATGAGGCAGCAATCTGTTTGGTTTATCAGCTCCCTGGATTTTCATCTAAAAGTATCTTTGAATTATTATGGGAGATAAGGTGTAAATGCGGGCAAGAATTTTATCTATGCTTCTCCCATGAATCATAAATGAGAGGGGAAAAATTACAGTCTAAATTGCACTTAAAAGGAATAAAGTCTTTTCATGTCATACATGATTTATCAGAATGATCTCATTTTAAGGGTACTGTGGTTATCTTGATTAATAACATTAGTAAGCATGATGAATAGCCTCTTTAATGGTAACAAAGAATTTATTGGCCAAAAAAGAAAAGAAAAGAAAGAAAACTACTTTTACCAAAAAGAGAGGAAGGAAAATATACAAAGAAGCAGTATAATATGATTATTGTTTAAGTAAACTTTCTGCAAATGTATGTGGCCTCTCTCTCTCGCTCTCTCGCTCCCTCCCTCTCTCTCTCTGACTTTGTCTTTCTCTCTTTCTCTTTTATAAAATAAGGAGGAATTGAAATAAATAAATAAAATGAAAAGTCTATATGCATTAGAACAATGCCATGTTCTTCAAAGCTCAGAAGGGTCAAGAATAGAATAGAATGTATTTAGAACAGAACAGAACATAATAGAATAGGGAGTGGAGTGGAATGGAATGGAGTGGAGAAAAGTAGAGTAGATTAGAATTAGAATTAGAAATAGAATTAGAATTAGAATTAGAATAGAATTAGAATAGAATAGAATAGAATTAGATTAGAATTAGAATTAGAATTAGAATTAGAATTAGAATTAGAATAGAATAGAATAGAATAGAATAGAATAGAATAGAATAGAATAGACTTGGAGGTCTTCTCGTCCAGCTCCCTGCTCAAGCAGGAGATCCTATAGCATTTCAGACAAGTGGGTGTCAAGTCTTTTCTTAAAACCACCCAATGACGAAGTGCCCATGATTTCTGAAGGCAAACTGTTTCACTGGCTAATTGTTTGCACTATCAATAATTTTCTCTTTAGTTCTAGGTTGCTTCTCTCCTTGATTAGTNCCCCCCCCCCCCCCCCCAGCAATAATGTTTAAGAAGTCAGATCCAATTCACCCTGATTATTTTTTTTTCCTTTGGGGATGATAGAAGTCTTATGACGACTAGCCCTTCTATAATCACAACTGGCCTCTTCACCCTGCATCTCATCCAGAATTAATCTTTCCCAGGGGCCTTATCATGAACACTGCCACCCACCAAGAGAAGGTATGTTTGCCTGACTGGAGACCAATTCCAGCATCAAAGATGCCAATCAAAGATGCCTGCTGTCCACATCAGAAGTTTCTATCATCTTCTACCGGCAACTTTAAGACTGGTGGATTTCTATCGGCTGATCAAACATTCTTTTCTTCACGGAAGATTAATTCAAAGTTTTCCTCTTACACCTTTTCAGTTTAGTCAATGGACCGTTTTCTTGAGATGGAAAAGGAAGTGGCCATTTATCTATCTATCTATCTATCTATCTATCTATCTATCTATCTATCTATCTATCTATCTATCTATCTATTTGTCAATCGCTTACAAGATAATAGGTAATAAACACAAGTAAGAATACAGGAAATAGGTATGAATAAATGGGGACAATAGGACAGGGATGGTTGGCATGATGGTGCACTTATGCACGCCCCTTACAGATCTCTTAGGAATGGAGTGAGGTCACTAGTGGATAGTTTGAGGTTAAAGGAGTCGGGGTTAGAGGATGTAACTGCAGAGTCAGGTAGTGCATTCCAGATATTGACCACTCTGTTGCTGAAGTCATACCTTCTGCAATCAAGTTTGGAGTGGTTTACCTTGAGTTTGTATCTGTGGTGTACTCTTGTATTGTTGCGGTTGAAGCTGAAGTAATCATTGACTGGTAGGACAATGTGGCAGATAATTTTGTGTACTACGCTTAAGTCCAACTGTTGGCATCATAGTTCAAGGTTGACCAAGCCCAAAATATCAAGCCTGGTGATATAGGGTATTCTGTTGAGAGCAGAGGAGTGTAGTACTTTTTTGGTGAAATAACCAGTCAATAACTGGAATCTTTTCAAAACAAAAGACGAGCAAGGGGGAAAAAATAAATTTAAATCCCAGCTGTTATCAATGGCTTTTTTTCTTTTTTTTTCTTTCCACTCCCACTGCTTAAATAAAAAAAAAAAGGATTGAATTAGGGACTAGATTGAATGGCTTCCCTTTGATCAAAGCCACCAGCCTTTATGCAATCACGAGGAATGACTGTTTCTGCAGAGCTCAAAATTGATTTGTTTTACTGTAACTTATTGAACATTTTATTCAGCCAGACGATTTGTTTCCTCTGGGTTCTTTTTTTTTTAAAAAAAGTTTTGCATTGATTGACTGCATTTTTGCCCCGCCCTTCGGCTCAGAAACCCCCACAGAGTGGTTTCACAACAGAGGCTCCTGACAAGGATTTGAGAAATTAAAATAAGCAATGAGCTCATTTTAACAAAACCTTACAGCACATTATACAAACTGATTTTGATGGGTTATCCCTGATCCCGCAGTCTTTTCATCTCCACTGTAAGATTTCTGGAACAACTTAGCAGCAGATGTCCCTGCAGAACTGGTCTGGAAGAACCCTGGCAAACATATGTGCTGCCTTAGACCAAGGTAGACATAAGGATTTCCAAACCGAAACCCAAGCAACAAATAATTAGATCCAGAACTCAAATGACAGTTTTCGAGCAAAAATACAGAATGATCCCTCCATGCGCTCCTGAACCAGATGCTGGAAAATAACCAAAGTGATTTTTTTTTTTGGGG
>BHFT01003601.1:0-35213 GCA_004320025.1 Laticauda laticaudata
GATAACAATGGATGGAACATTTTGCTCGTCCATTGTGTCCGTTTTGCATCCGTTGGGCAGTGTGACAGGGCCTTTATGTCCCATTGACCATCAGTAGGTAATAGGATGTAGATAGTTAAGGACTAACTCTGGGACTCTTTTGTGTCTCATTACTTTGCTTTTTCTATGCTTTATAAGATTGCTAATCTGGGGTCATTTCCTTCAGTAACCTAACCAAGCACATGATCTTTTCTCCTAGGAGGATACAGCTAATTAGGTGCTAGCTTTGTCTGTTCCAAAACTACATTTCCTGCAAACGTCCCTTTTTCGTATAGAACATACTTCCCTAATCATGGTTTAGGTGAGATTTGTGGTCTCAGGAATGCTCAGGTGAGCACACGGAATGCTTTAGTCTTAGAAAGCCTTGCATGTTGCGTCCAACTGATAAAAAATTAACTTCCACCTATGGCTTTGTTAAATTTTCTCATTCCACATTTTTCTTTTATTTGAAGAATAAGAAGGAACCATATACCTTCTCTTTTTATGTTCAAAATGATTTCAGATATTTACTTCCTTTATATCCCACTGTTTTAAAATGGGTTTGATAAAACCCTAACCCTTACTAATAATGTATAAACATGCACAAGGCAATGGATTTTGAATCAGAAAAGCATCAGTACAGAGGCCAGGAGTAAAGACTTGGAGGATGAACTCCAGTACTGGAAAATGTCTTTCCGGCTACCACCTACCTGATTTTAGCAAATGAGAGTGCATGGAAGAAGACCTTCTTGGTTGTTTTGAAAGGTGGAAATGTCTTGTCTTGCTAATTTGTGTTTGGAACCACAATCTGTGAACTGTTGGCTTCACAATTGCATAAGGCAACTGAAATGCTTTTTTTCCACACTCATCAATAAACAAACATCATTTTATACAGCTGTGATTTTTTTTAAGGGAAGGGGTGGCTTTATTTCTTATTCTAAGACTTAGAATATATCAAGATTTTATCCTGCTTTGGAAGATTTCTGTATCATTGGGTACTCCCAGAAGGGAGTGATTCTAAAACTCTAACAATTCCTACTCATTTTTTCCTAAAAGCCAGGGGGAAGGATGTCTATCTCTGGTTACACCTCAGGGGTTTGGGCCCACTGTGAATGATAAACTGCAAAGTTCTGATCAGAATGAAGTCAAATCAAAGGTAATGGATTTTCTGCATGAACAGTTACACTTCAAGTTATCACATTGCAAGCCCATTTGACCAAGGCTCTCATGAATTTACAAATAATGGCTGAAAACTCCAAGCTGGCACTTTTTCTTTTTTGCATTGATAGGGGTATGTAAATGTGTAGTAATTGCACTCTATTTACAACATGATATCTTGTGTGTTATCATTTTATATAATAGTTCAATGTGCTATACAAGAGGAATGGTCATGCACTGAGGTACAATATATTAAAAACTGGGGAAGTTGGCCTGGGGGACTGGTGAGGAGGGATGGTATTAGATTCTGATCTCAGAGGAATTAAAAGGAAGAAACTCAGCCAGTTTCAGTACAGGTGTGTTATCAGATTTATTCTCATAGTGCTTGTGAACTCTCAAAAAAAGCACTTAGGGTGGGGAAGTGTGATAGCTGAGGTAATTGAAAACAGTTGTTTATATTTTAACAATTCAGGCATCTGTAGCCTCAAGGACAAAGTAAATGTAATTGAGAGAAAAGACGGAAAGTGAAACACCTCTGTTTCAGCAGCAACACTTCCTATTTTACTAAGTTATTAGAACATGTACTTTTCTTACTTCCATCTCAAAAAGCCACTCCTCCCTCATGCCCTCTGTGTCATATTAGTGACCTTTGATACTTCAGCTGCCCTCTATATTGCTGTTATGCTATGGGATGCATCACTTTGCATTTTCTGAGGTTTAGAAACAACATTATGGTCAAGGCTACCAATTCTGGGCTGTAAAAATCCAAGCGGACCTAGCTAAAAGCAAAGCTAAATCTTTGCTGACCTTTTATGGCCATCAGGTGTTTTGCAGCCCAAATCTGATTGTCTTAGTTAGAAACCTTTACCCTTCATTCAGGATTTTTCAGTGGTACTAACTGCAAATTGTGATTGTTTTGTAACAAATTAATTGCTTAGTATTTAATTAGTTAATGTTAGCTTACACAGGTAGACCAGACAGGAAACACAACCAGCTAAGCTCATTCTTCTTTATTATAAGACTATATTAGCACAGTCTTGCAAGTCTGCCATTTGTTCTATAGAGCCTGATAAGTTAAGGCAGGGGTCTTCAAACTTGACAGCTTTAAGACTTCTGGACTTCAGCTCCTAGAATTCCTCCTCTGGTCATGTTAGCTGATGAATTCTGGGAGTTGCAGTCCATAAATCTTAAACTTGCCAAGTTTGAAGACCCTTGACTTAGGGAGATCCCTTTCTGAGTTTCTTTCACTGGTCTTTATGCAGTTGTGGGCCATACATTGTCTTATTGGACTGATACCTAGACAGCATCTCTTCCCTTGTCTTCCAAGGTCATTATCACAAACCATTACAATTAGGTTCTTTATTTTACATTTTAAACCATCTCGAGTGCTCTATGGAAGCTATTCTATGTATGGTAGAAAAGTGGGCTATAACTTCACTCTCAAAAATATTCTTTGTGATTAGGAGAGCCTTGTAAAGAGAGAGGGCTGGACTATTGAAAGAAAAGAAAATAGAGAATCATTGAAAACCCTTAAGAAGATTCTGATGAATTTGAGCTAGTCCAGTTTCTCCTCATAGCTGTTGTTGCTCATGGCATAACCCATCCCACTGAATAAGGACTTGTCATCTTTGAAAGAGTATAACTTTGACCCCCAAACTCTTTCAAAGATGAAAAGTAGTGTGTTCTTATTTATTTTGGAATATTTCCAGCTTTAATATGCATAAAGCAATTTTATAATAGTTAGCTATGAAAATATTCTCTTCATTTCAGTGAGGATTATTTCAGGTTAGACATTACAGAGTTGCACTATACAACTGTAGTTCCTAGTAATTAAGGAGCAAACCTCCTTGAGAATGATGGGGATTGCAGAATAATAATACAGCAGTTTTAGTGTGGAAATCAACATTAATGAGAAAGATATAAAACTGTACATTGGTTATTATTGTTTAGACTTACTCAAATCAACTGACCTTCAAGAACGAAAAGAAAGACTATTATTTGAAAGATAGATTGGGTTAGCAGTATTGTTAATGATATACAGAGTTGAGTACAAAGTCATGTCCTGTGTAGTTTACTGATTTATATTCTCCCAAAATTGAACATAAAATAAAACATCCTCTTTCCATCTTAAATAGTGAAGACAATAACTATACAGTCAGATAAACTTACAGTTACTTAGAATTTAAGACAGAATTCTTTTTCAGACTTACCTGGAAATTTGGATTGTGCTTGACCCAAGTTAACCAAAATAGGACAATTCTGGCCAATTTTTTTCCTCCAACTTAAAATAGTTGAACATTTGAACCTAACTTGACATGTAGCAATTTAAAAAATCTCTAGTAAGTAGATGTGCCTCAATTTGTCAGTTTTGCAGTGCTGTGTGATATTAAATTATTTATAACTTTGGATTTTTAGTGCTTGCATCTGTAAAATTTCTAGACTAGAAATGGAGATGATGGAGAGAAAATATTGGATTTGAGGACACATTTATGTATCAAACAATATAGTGCAAAGCTAAGAAAGGATGCACATAACCTTTCCACACCTTTTCACCCTTGCAAACTGTTGATTCTGCTATGTCCATTCACTGCTTCATATATTGTCTTTTGTTCTCCTTTTGTTTCACAGTCACACTTAAGTAAGCCTTTTCTTCTGCATTCAACTTATTTTTATATTTCTCCTGATGTCTCCAAATTTCACATCCATGCAACAGTTGGCAGAAGCATGCATTTATGCACAGTCATTTGTTTCTCATAACAGACCTCATACTAACCAGTACTTTTGTATCAGTATTTGCAAACCTTAACTTTTCTCCATCTGTTTGCCAACTTCAATAAATATTCTTCTGTGCATATTCATGCACACAATCTAGTTTTTACTATTTGTTTATAGTACACAGATCCCTTGATTCTAATATATTAATGTTCGAATTCATACTCTTGTATCATACAATCTAACATTTAACACCAATTATTATTGTTCTCAATAAATACTCAGTATCATTTGCATATATTTACATTCAGATACACAAGAAATATGCATATAACATTACTGCAAGCATTTTTAGCAATTTCTCCATAAATACCTTAAGCAAACAAGAATACATTACTGGACACACTCTTCTTTTAGTTTCTGCTCAAAGTTAGTCATTTACTAAGCATTCCATTTAATACATTTATTTTCATGTGCATGCTATAATTTTACCATATATCATTCTTATCGCATTCAGCAACCAGCCACTGTCTTCACACAAGCAGTCCATAAAAAAGCACATTTGTATTTTAACATGTTTCCAGTTATACGATGTATACCTTGCCCATTTTTTCTGATCACATCTATGCCCTCATTATTTTCTTCTTGAACACTAATTAATATTAACTTTAATTCCACTCTTCCATCTCTATAAACTCTCATACAAATTTCTAAAGCATTCCTTCCAGCATTTGCTCACTTCAGTTTCATCCCAAATAATAACTCATTTTTATTTTTAATTCAGTTCACTGCACTGGAGGCTGCTGAATTAACTGTTTTTTATCAGTTCCAAGTCAGTGTTTTATTCCCTGTAAATTACTCTGCATTTTCCTTTAATTTTAAACATTTCTTGTTGTTTGCAAGTATATCTTTTCTTTATCCACATTATGAAATGCATTTTGTTATTTTTTTTTTGCAGGAAATATTCTTTAAATTCAGTTTTTTTACCCACAATGCTTTCATCCCTTATTCCATCAAGTGTCCTTTTTTATTCTTCCTTTTAATTTGACATATTTTGTTGGACATCTATGACTTTTTTTTCACCTGCTACTTTGAAGTTTATTTAGCACTGAGTGTGAAGATGGAAGCTACCTGATACTTTCAGAACAGCTTATCATATTTTCTTTACATCTAAATCAAATAGCAGCACATTAGTACCAAAGGCCAAGTATTCTTGTTCTTCCAATGGTTGTGATCAAATAATGTCATTAACTAAAAGACTAACAATAAGCAGAATTGTTCAATTAACTTTCTACTTATTGTGTAATTTTTATTTCTTCCCCAATCAAAATCACAAAAGACTCCTAAGACTTTTTTATTTTATTTTTTGCAAATTTATTATTATGCACACTTAGGGTCATTTGCTTTCTTATGATTTATAGTATCTCCCAATGTAGCTCTGTCAATATAATAGTGATGTTATAATAATTGATGGCTGAATGATGCTATAAAGTGTTGTAGTTAATTTCTGAGTAGCTAGCCTAAGCAGTGAAAAATTTCATGAGTGTTAGTGCTTACTAAGGGTTCATATTCCTTAGAAGACCTCTAGTGATTTTAATAGTGTTTCTATAATTGTTTTATTCATATACCTGTGTGATATAAGATCAGCAGTTCAGAATCTTATACAAGTTCTGCTCTCTGTAATTTAGAATGTCCTTGGATTTTTCTTTTTTGTGAAGGACCAGGAATATTATATATCTGATTGAAAGAAAATAAAGGTGTTCATTTTACAGATCCTGTAGTAATCAGTCAGGTTAAATTTGATCAATATGTTGCAACTTTTCATAGTTACAAACTCACAGTGTTGGGAATACTTGAATCAGTCGAACTAGCGTTAATTGGTATTCTATACTTTGACCTTGATTTTAATGAATTATATCTAGTAATCCTATGTGAGATCTGAAATATCTTGATCATGAGCTGGATTCAAGCTATAATACATGTTTAGCTGTAGTAAATCAACAGAAGATTTCATTTGTTTATGTCTCTAATTGCTGCTTACAACTCAGCATGCTAAATATTTCAATGCTTTAGAGAAGAATATATTTTATAAATAGCTGAATCTTAGATAACTTTATGTTAACATGGATTATTTTTTATAAATTTTCAGATGAATGTCAGCACCCTGTCCAAAGATGCCATTGTTGACAATTCTGTTATTTATTTTTGCAAGATCGTAAATTGTCATGATTTCACTAAAATGTTCTAAAAAGAGATAATATATTGCAAGGAGTTAAAAAGAACTGACACATCAGTTCTTTTGAAAGTGCATGAAAACAATGCTTCCTGCTTGATTTCATCTTCCAAACAATGATTTTGTTCTATGAATGAGAAAAATTGTGAGCACTTGTGACCAGAACTTGGAGTGTGATTGATATATGCCATGACATCATCTAGCACTCAAGATGCTACTGCAATGGCACATGTCTCTTTAGTGGTTATGTAGTAAGACTATCATCATGGTGGCCCATGTCTATCAAAGTTTCATTTGCTGCTTGGGGAAAGAACCTTAGTTGTTGGTCATTCCCTTTAAGCCTTTATGGTGTGGGTCTGGGATATCTGAAGAACCCTCTCACCTAATGAGACTAACCACCCCATATTTTTTTAAGCAGAAAGGGCCTACTTCGGATCATGTTGGTCAAAGAATTTTGGCTGGTGGGATTCAGGAGAAGAGCCTGTTCTACTGTGGTCCCCATCCTCTGGAATAGTCTCCAATCAGAAGTGAGAAACACCCCATACTCCTGGTCTTCTGGATGGAAGAGCCTAAAACTTAGCTCTACCAATTGACCCTGTTATATGGAGGGTGGCTGATTGGGTAGAGAAGATCCTCACTGCCAGATCACCTCGATCTTGGCTTTAGCTTTTCTATTCATTTTCCCCCTAATTTTAATTGTTTTCCAGTACAGTAGAACCTCTAATCATGACCATAATTTGTTCCATAATTTTGGGGATTTTTTCACCTTCTAATATTTTGTTGTCAAGAACTTCTGGATCAGAGGTCATGTTTGATCACCACCCAAGTATGTGTTCATGACCAGATTCAAAAATTTTGTGAATTTTTAGGTCACAGCCTGATTTGGTTGTGGTCAGAAATGTTCATGACCAGAGATTCTACTGTACTTTTTTTTTTATTTAAGCCACCCAGATCACTGTATCAGTGAGATGAGTGGCATAAAAATTTAATAAATAAACAAACAGAGAAATAAACAAACCCATTCTAAGCACAAGGAAAGTGGACGGGAAGTGGATGATTTCAACATGGGAAAAAGATAAGATTGTTCACTTTACTTGTTTTACTGGCAGCTTAATTGTTTCTGCTTGAACATGTGCTGCTATTTCCAACTTCTTTCTCCTGAAACAATCCTCCTGAAATCAGCCTAATAGTGGGGCAGCCCCCCCAAACTCTTCCTTAAGAAATGTGAATTGCTTTAGAGTACAATTTCTGCTGCCAATTTAGATTTCAAGTAATTTCTACATTATTTTATAGAAATATTGACCAGACATGTGCATTTATATATGATTTTAATAAGACTCTCTTTTCAAGAAACATGTATGGTTTTCATGGCTTTTGTCGCTCTGTTGAATAAGCATATTCAGTATGATCAAAGGGAAGCCAGTTGCTTTTGCAAACTAAAGCCCATGTCACACTGAACCAACGGATGCAAACGAGATGTAAAGCGGACAAAAAAAGCTTGCCATCCGGTTGGAAAATGGCGATTGCAATCCATTGTGTACTCACTGTGTACGTCTTTCATATGCTTCTATCCGTCAAACATTCCGTCTACTGCTATTTCATCCGCTCAAAAAGTTTTGAGCTGCCAAAAACTTTTTTGAGTGGATGAACTTTCCACCGCGTACCAATCTACATCTGCAACACATACAGGCAACAAACATTCTACAGTCCGTTTCATCCGTTTACACGTCCGAATGTATCCTCTCGCATCCTCTGGCCTATCTGCGGCAACTACACTCCGCTCCAGCAGAAAGTAGAAAGAAGGGAGGAAGCGAAAGGTTATGAGAAACATCCACATAGCGTTAGTGCACGGACATAGAAAGGATGTAAGCGGATGCATCTCATATATAAGCATTAAAACGGACAAAACATTCACATATGGGATGTATCTCGGATATTTAGGATGTCTGGAAGATGTCGTAGAGTATGTGGAAGGACACTAGCAGCAAAACGACATTTGCCTATAAAAGGGGGAAGGAAATCACCTGATCTCAGCTACTCAGTCCAGCAGCCCTGGATGTGCAGACCTCTTCAGCCCTTGGCTCTTGCTCTTCCACATCATCCATGATCCTCCACCATGGATTCATCGCACACTCCTTTTGGTAGCCGGCCATTCATTTCAACACCAGAACCAAGCCCTCTTCAGACTATTTCACCTTTTCTACGCAAGGGGAAGAAGGGAGACGTCCAAGGAGCTGTGTGGTCCGAAGATGGATCAGGGAGAAGAGTCGGACTTTGGACTCTAAATGACAAGCTGATGGTTGGAAGCTGAGGATGAAAGACCCTCGTGCATTCCAGAACTTTCATGAGGATGCCCCAGACCATGTTTGATGAAGTTGTGCGAGCGTCTGAGAACCCAGGTTGACCAAGAGCAAATCACCAACTTCCATCCCAGCCTGGATCCTGGACTGAGGTTGGCACTGACTCTGTGGCAACCTGCGCTTCTGGGACCACATACAGAAACATGCAGTATGCTGGCAGGGTTGCCAAACAACACCCATCCAGCATTGTAGGTCAGAGAAGTGGTGCAGGCCATCATCGAAGAAATATGTGGAGGAGTTCCTCCAGTGTCCTACCACTGGGAAGAAAGGCTGGAGGAAATTTGCAGAACAGTGTATCAGAGGGGAACTTTCCCCACACCATTGGAGCCCATAGATGGCAAGCACTGGCTTGGCCTTGCAAAGCTCGACCGCAAGTCAGGGTCCACTTATTTTAACTACAAGGCTTCTTCAGGCATCATTCCTCTTTGCCATGGTTTGATGCTGACTACAACTTTATGTACACATTGAATGCTTCAGGCAATGGGTCAGCTTCAGTATGCCCCAGATATAACAACGCCAGTGACCCTCAAAGGATTGTGCTGTAACGCAACCTGATCATGGGTTTTCGCCAGATCCAGACCCCCTACCCAATGACACACAAGATGTGCTCCTACTTATCGATGGGGGTGATGACGCCTTCTCGCCTTCAAGAACCTACCTCATTTGAGCCCTACACTTCAGATACTTCCCCTGCTGAAAGAGAGGATCTTCAAACTACAGGCTGTCCAGGGCAAGACAGGTGGTGAAGAATCTTTGGCATCCTGGTCAACAGGTTCCAGGCACTTTGTCACCACCATGCAGCATTGCCCACAGGACAATGAGGCAGCATCGTGGCAGCTTTGCGTGCATCCTGCACAAATCGTCACCGCGCACCCAGCTACCCAGTTGTTTGCAGAACAGGCTTTTGGACTGTCATAAAGGCAATGGGGAATGGAAGCCTGGGAATGGAGGCAAGGTGACCTAAACGCTGATAGACCACTCAGGATGTGCAGGCCCCAACAGAGTTTCACCGTGAGGGAAAGAGCAGCGCAACCTCCTGAAACACTGGTGCAACTCCCACTGGAGCAAGTGGGAGTGCAAGACAGGATGGAGATGCTTAATTGGATGCTTCCTTCAGCCTGTCCCATCACACTGAATGAGATTGTGCCATTATGTGAGTGGCCCCGACAATGAATAGGGCATTAATAAAGAGTTTTGTTGATTGGTTGAAATGTGTTGATCAATAAATAAAATTGGTTGTTGATAATAAAGGAGCCATATGTGTGGCAAGCTGGGAGGGTGGACCATACAGTCCCACTATGCTTGCACTGGAGGTTTAACTATCCCACAACTACCCTTATCCACACAGCTATCCTTTACCCATCCCACAAGCATGAAAAGGCTTAACTCTTTTTTTCAAAGTTTCCCCCAAACTTTATCAAGTAAAAAAAAATGAACCAAGTGTGTGAAGCAAAGATAAACCTTTCGATTAATAAACAAACCTTGTTATGACTTTGTTAATAAACCAAAAATGACCCAAGTAAAGTGTCTTTAAGCAAAGATAAGGTGAACAAGTAACAACTCAGATCTCTGGGCACTTCTTCTCAGTCCCTCTGAGGGCGTTGCCCATGTCTCAGATGTAAAGGGACCAGGACTGTGGGAGGTGCTGGTTGCTGGATGCTGGTCTGAGGCACCATATGGGGTGCTTGGCCTGAGAGTACACAACAGGAGATGGTGTGTGCAGGGAAGCTCTCAGAGAGCTGACCCAGTCCCGTGAGGTTGAGAGGCACTTGCTCGGGACCTCGCGATGTTAGGCCCAAGAACTGATTGACCAGATATTCTGAAGGGAGGGCCTGGCTTGTGGGGTGGAGGAAGCAGGAGTTGTAAGTGGGGGCTGTCTGGTCTGCAGCTGGGACAGGTGAGGCTTCTGTGCGGCCATCTGTGGCATCCGAGGAACCTGATGTGGACTGGGAAGGCCTGCTTCTGCTGTGCGAAAGTCCTGGAGTGGTAGGCGAGGGGCTGCTGAAATATCCGTGGATAGGGCTGTGACATCGCCTGGGGTGGAAGGAGCAGACCTGGAGTGGGTTAGGAGCAGGTTCAGCTGGGGCTGCGAGGGTGTGCAGAAGAGCTGTGATCCTTCCTTCATCCACCTCGGGTACTGCCTCGGGCATGTCCATGAGAAGTCTGGCTCACGTACATGATGAAGGGCGGTGGAGATGCGGATTCCGTCTGCACGCTATCGTTATAGTGTATTCGAAGTGGACCAAGCTGGGAGAGAGATTCTGTGCTGGCTTTGTATTGTGTCCCTGATCTCCAAGAGGACAGTGTTGGCTCTTGTCCCTCCCGGTCTGCCTCCATGCCGTGCTTTCTGTGGAGGTGGAGCTGGAGTTGTGGCGGGTGTGGGATTGGTCTCTGGGTGGCTGCTTTCTTTTGTCACTCTGAGACAGTGGATCTTCCATGTCGGCTCTGTGCAACGGGGTGAGTGTGCAAGCTGTCGGGGTGTTGTGTTGTCTCTGCGTAGAGGCCCTCCAAAGACACCTGCCTGGAAACAGTAGCTGTTCTCCTGGCTGGAAGAGGAGTCGGCTCTTCTTGTGGGCTGTTTCTGGACGGCGACGGACAGGTCAACTCATTCATATGCAGGGTATCAGGTTTTTCATCCGTCGGGTGCTCATACCGCACAACAGCTCATCGTGCCCAATCTGCCATCTAGACCGACCGCAGAGCGTCAAGCATCTCGTACGGCACACCCTTCTACACTGGGCCGATCGTGCCCAGAAATACATCAACCCTCCAATTGAGTAAAGCCATCAGCCACACCATCGGGTCCCCTGACATGAAAATAGGTCTCCAAAAAACAAAAAAGTTTGAAAATGCATAGAGCCCAAGTCGGGCCGGCTTATGCACGGTTGACTCCTCCTCGCCTTCTCAGTATCCTACACCTCTCACGCAAGGAATATTCCTTCTTTTCCGTAAAAGTAACCCCAAGGACTACCTTCATGGTTGCCAGACATATACACACGGCTACTCACCAACGATGTACACCCCGAAGGGTGACTCCTACCAGTCAGTCTCAAACGCTAGAGACTGAGAATAATATAGAGCATATATATATAAATATAGGAGAGGAGAGAGGCGAGAGAAACAACCCAGGAAGGGAAATCTGAAGTGTAGCCCAGGCTCTCCGCCTTCTCTCTCCATGCGGCCTGCTTCCGCTTGGTGTTTCGATAGAGCTGTGCCCTTCCTCCCACAGTACTCATGTTCCCCTCAGCCATTCCACACCTCCTCCTCATGGTCCTCGGAAAATGGAGACTATTTCCTCTCCCCTTTCTCTGCCTTCCTCTTCCTCCCTCTGCAGGGGCTTCAGGGCCCTCAGAGCAGGGCTTGGAGCGGGCCTTGGGGCTGGCTCTCCACCACAGCAGCAGCAGCAGGAGAAGCACCACCAGCAGCAGGAAAAAAGCACCAGCAGCACCAGCAGCAGCAGGAGTTAAGCACCAGCAGCACCAGCAGGAGAAGCACCACAACACCAGGGAGCACTAGCAGCTTCAGAGTCAGCACCCAGGGGGTGGGATGGTGGCTCTGTCCTTCTTGCAGAGCTGCGCAGAGGCACAAGGCTTCCTTCTTCTGTTCCCATTGTTCTTCTTCAAGATGTCTCTGGCAGCAGGTCTTTCCTCTGAATGGTGACCTGCTTGCGAGCTGCCTCCTTTTATATCCACGGAGCATATGCAATTCATCCTCCCCGCATGCGCGGTGAACGCTTTGCATCCGCTAGGCATCCACTAGGCATCCTATAGGCATCCGTGATGTATCCGCGTCATCCTCTACGCATCCGCTACGCATCCGCTCCTTCCGCTACGCGTCCACTTTGCTGTTCTCCCCCGGAAGCCCTGCGGATGTGTCATATCTTTGTTGTCCCATATCTAGACATTGGTGAAGAGGAATAATAAAATGTGAATCACAACATTGTAATATGAACTACATAACTTAATGCTGACATTCTGATGTGCTTCTTGTTGGATATCATAACGAGCTACCTCCTTGCTGATTTTTCATAAATTATTGGTTTTCCTGAGCTGATGCATTATTATACCATTTTTCATTGCTTATTTTATTGTTAATACTCTTCTGGTTCATGGCTGTTTTTATTGCTACTTGTTAATTTCTGTTTTAAATAAGACTCTGAATGTTTTAACTTGTTCTATTTATATCTGATATAAGATGCTGAAAAATCATTTTGATTGTGGTGGAGTAGATATGTGTTAAATAAATAAAAACTTATCTTCTTAGTCTGACATTGGGACACAAGTATGGAAAGGCAGGACTTACATTGTCAAAACACAAATTTCATCATTTTTCATTGTGATTTGTGACATCTGTGAATATAGGTCTCATCATTGAGAAAAACAGAGCTAGCATAAGAAAAACTTTCTCTGGCTCATCAGCAAAGACTGGTTTGAAGTTCTAGTAATTTATAAATAGAATATGTTTCCTTAGAAGAGAAAACAAACATTATATGCAAACAGGTAAGTTTATCAAACTGATTACATACATCTTTCTGTTTGTCTTGTTAGACTCAAACAATAATTGATTTTGTGAAAGAATAGCCTTGCCTTGATCATACATATTTATTTCGAACTTGCTTCTTTCTCCGTGCCTAACAGCAATTTGAAAAATGAAAGAACTTGTTTTAATTCTGCAATAGCTCAGTAAATTATTCCCTTCCTTGCCAGTTTTTTGTTTTATATGACTTATCTGCTATTGGAATGGCATCCAGCTCATTTTTTGTTGTACTCTAAATAGAGTTTTGCTGATATCTCTTAATGCTTATTGATTCTGAGCTCTCACACTGCTTTTTTTTTTCTTATTTATATCAGAACAACTATATTCTTCTATTTTCATTAACGTACAACTTTCTGTTGAAGTTCTTCACTTAATGCTACTGTCCTTCAGAGTTTGGATGTATCAGCCTTTGCACTTAGATCCAAAACTTTTCCTATTCCTCTACCTAATGAATCTATGCATATTCATCCATTCATTCTGACTACATAGGTGTTCATTGAAGCCTTAAAGGGTGTGTGTGTGTGTGCTACAGATGTATGCATGTGAGAAGTCCAAGTCATTTATGTTTTTAGCCTGATGATGTCCAACTGAGTAACAATTATCCCAGCAGAGAAGATGTGGTTCATAGTGCAAATTCAAAACAGCAGCATGACTCAGGCAATGTAACATCTCCCAAATACAGAAAGATTTGCCTTACAACTAGACAATAATAAAGGGAGACAGAGAGATCTTTCATGGTGTAAAAATATTACAAACATATTTCTTGAAGTCCAAAACAGAAGTTTTGATATATGACCAAGTACATCAAAGCTTGGATTATTATTGCAACAAAAACTGTATACTTAACTGCAGAATAGGAAGAGATAAGAAAATACCTAGAATTTTCTGCTTAATCAAAAGGAATCCAATCAATTCCTTAACCAGGCACATTAATAAGAAAAATCCATTCTTAATTGTTTTATGTGAGAAATATAGCAATGAGCATATTCCCAGTTAGGAAATCTTCTGTTATCATCAGTGCTACCATCAGTATCAGTGTGGGAGGTGTGAATGTTTCTTATGCCAGGTTTCAGCATTACTATGTTTGCATTTCTTTGAGAACAGAAGGTGAGACAAAACGCAGTTCTCAGCCCCATCCTGGATCTGAGCATAAGAAAAAAAAGGCACTGTTGGAGAAAGAACAGCTCTTTAGAAGGACAGATCATGACATTCTCTAATTGGCCAGCAGCAAGTCCCTAAGAGCCACATGCATTTTTGGTGGTGATGGTGGACTCACAGAGCATCCTGTGCAATTAATAAGATAACATTTGAGATGAGGTGGGGGAACAACATATGGAACATTTTGCACATGTAATCAGGTAAAGGATCAAAATCCAACCCCAATTTTATCCTATTTTATTTCAGTCATATTTTATTTTAGCACTCAAAACAGGTGTTTTCATTCCATTAGCTTTGACAGAAGAAAATAGTTCTTTCATGGTTCCTAACCCTTCTTGATTTCAGGAATCTTTCCTGTGATAAGCTGTGAAATTGGGTTTTCTCATTTTACCTTTCCCAAGTGCATGGAAAATCCAGACAGAATGTCATATGATGGTTGATTGCACAGTCAGCCAAATGTTGAGACTGGATTTAGTTTTTTTAATCCACCTGTCAAATCTTTCCCAAGGACCTAGGATAGGCAAATGTTGTTGTTTGATGGTGTTAAAGTTATTGTCACAGGATGTAAGCTGTTCTGAGTAAAGCTGCCTTTTGCAATTGACTGATAGTATTGTTAAGTCTGGGGTATTCTGTGGCAGATGTTTGTCAGTATGAATTCTGAAGTCCCAGAACATTTTCTACTACTCTGTCAATCTTATGGCTCCACTGGTTCTTTCTTGCAGGCAAATGCTATTTTTTGCAGATATTCCAATGCACAATTGTCATGCTGGTGTTTGTAATCAGTCTGTGCAATCTTTTTTTTTTTTGTAGCAGCAGCTCATTAATTGGTACAATGTTTTTCAGCTTCTTTGCAGAGAGGGTATTTACCATCTGTTGCTGTTTTCTCAATTCTGGATTTATTCTGCAATTATTCAATTATTCTTAAGTCTTCATCTCATGTAACCAGAATTGGCCATGTTGTCTCTTTCTTCATCTTTCCTGCCTTAGCCATTTCAACATCTTGTTATCTGCTTTTTCAAAAATATTTTTTGTTACGTTCTGTCTACCTTGCCATGTATCTATTTTATTCTTTGTTTGGTTTTTCTAGTAGGCCACTTTGGTCTCTCCAGGATTCAGTAAGCTTTCACTAGCTTCAATGCATCTTCTTTGCTATCCTTCAGATAATCCATAGCAAAAATACCATAAGAGAAATCAAGTCAATATCTGCACAGGGATCATTCCTATTGAGATCCAAAGCATGTAACATTGCTTCTAATTTTTCAGGCCAAAAAGTAGGTCTGGAGAATTTAAATATTAAATGTAACTTCACAAGTGCAGAAATACTCTGTTCGAGAAGCCTCTATAATCTCTTTAGTGAAATTTCTTCTTAAAATAAACACATTGTTTGAGAACATTTTCTCCTTGTAGGCATTTAAAATTAAACTCTTCCTCTGCCTTTTAAAATACTTGAAATAAAACTTGGATTAGCAGTGGGTATTCACTGGAACTTTGAATTATCATTGTGGGTTTTTTTTTTTTTTGGTATTGTTCCAATTTTAGTAAAAGTGCTGCTGAAGCGAGCACTATTTTGTTTTTTTTTTAGAGATGCAATTCTGTATTCCAATTTAGTTACTTCAAAAAGTTTTGATTCTGGTAGTTTATTATATTCTATGTTATAACAAAAGGAGCAATCCAATTGACATCCTACTGGGCTTGTTTTCTTTTCTTGTGCTGAATACATTTTATGAATGGTAGCCTTCCTTGGAATCCTGCTGTCTGGATCCTGAATCCTGTAACAGGAGAGTCTGCAGGATGCAGAACAAAAAGTCAAGACGGTGTGACCAATGCACATAAAAAACACACCAGATGGGGTTTTGATTGCATCATCATGTATTATAAGAAGGAAGAAAAGTCCTCTTAGTCAGTGTTGCATTAAATGGGTGAAAATCATTAATTGTGTGGGATGGGTTCTCTTGCTGTCTGCTATGCTCTTAGAAAAAAGAATTTAGAATGCATTATGGTAGAGAAGATGATCTCACAAGCTCTTGCTTGTACTTTTTTTCAACCTTATTCCACCTCCTGAACTCTTTTCTCACTTTATCTGACTTTTCCTCCTCCTTCTTAAAGATGCCAATTCATCTTTGTCTAAATATCATTGCGACAGGAAACTGCAAATTGAAAGCTCAGATTCTGTTAATTTATCTTTTTTTGTTTCTTTCTCCTCCAGCCCCTTCAATGCTCAGCTGTTGACACTCTCATCCCCTTGTCCCATTTTCACCTATAGTTGCCTTGCAAAAGGGATATAGGACCTCTGCCTCCCCCTTTTTTTAGATGAGATGATGTCAGCCATGTATTAATGCTAATCCACCTGCAGCAACCACTTTTCACTAGAGTATGAAACATCTGCTCTGTAGTTTCAGGAAGATGTTCATCTTTGATCAATGTCAATGGGGCACCTGTTTAGAGTAGCTGTTATGCACCCAGGCTTTTGACACATAAAATCTGTTTCTGAAAGATTACCTCATTATATAAATGAGGGTTAGGGTAGGTGATTGCCTGACACAGATGAATATCAAATCCAACTTCCTATTTGTTCTGATATCTCAACAGTTGTGGTGGGGCAAAACTTCTTGGCTACATTTACTCTTCTTCCTAACAACAATCTTCAGCTGGGTCAGATTTTGAAGTTGCTGGTGAAACCCTGAGGCAAGAATGTGCTAAACTCAGCAGCAGCAGTGTCATCATTCACTGATCACCCATCGTTCTCACCATCATGTTCATGATACCAGAAACTGTAGGAAAAACTTTTTCCATGGATCCCAATTTAATACAACCAACAGCTGAAGAGTGTGTGGAAGTATTATTTGTCTGTAGCTACAGAGTGTTCTTTTAGAGGAGAAAAGAAAAATTATATACAAACAAGCAGTTTTATCAAACTGACACATTTATCATCTTCCTATTTACTCCATTGGATCAAACAATGATTTAAGGAATGAACAGCCTCATACTTGATCCTAGTTATTTCTAATTTCTCTTTTTTGAAGATAGTACACCACAAACGTTTGAACAAGAAAGCTCAGCTCTAACAGGCTGTGCTCAATAAGATTGGGACTGGGTTAGGGACTTCTGTCCTCACCGTGAGTTGTGTTGGGTGAGGGGGTGCATGAAGGGAAGCTCAGTCAATCTCACTGAACACATGTTTACTCTGACAATAAAGGTAATAATATTACTTTCTTCCCTTCCTGTCTAGTTCTTTGTTTTGTGTGATTTCTTTGCTATTCTAATGATTACTCACTTATTCTACTATGTATACCAAATATGGCTATGGTTAGGTTTGCTAATGTTTACCAATTCCCAAATTAGCAACACATCTGTGGTAGAATCTATAAAAGTTACCCCTACAATTTAAGAATATGCAACTATGTGAGAATAATTGATTCTGCAAATAATCTGAAATGAAGTGGGTAAGAGTTTAAAGTACACTACAGTGGCACATTTGAAATAAGCTCAGAAAGCCAGATGCTGTTGTGGTTAGCCAGCAGCAGGTGCGGACAACTGAAGAGAGCGAGGACTCAGATGAGGGGCCAGGACCATAAGGGAGTGGACTGCTACCTTCAGAGATTGTGGGGGCTGGCAGCAGTGATGAGGAGATTTCCAAGGAGCCTGTGCCAAGTGCGCATGCATGCAGGATTGCTTGTAGGAAAGAGCAGCTACAACAGCAAGGGCGACTTGGGAGTAAGTCTGCAAAGTAATGACCCCTCCTTCAAGAAGATAAAATCCAGCTGTGAAATGAATGTATTTTGCAGAAGGCAAAGATGTTTTGAAACTCCAGCCTCATGGACATTCCAGTATCCTGAGTTTGTATTTGATGATTCTTATATTGCCAATTATTTCTTGTCTGTTATCTTTTGGCAAGATAGTTGGGCAAGACTTGTGCTTAACACAGCTAATTATTATGCAGAAGCATTAAAAGGTTTCTGTTCCCTTTGGGTTGTGTTTGATTTGTTGGAAAAGGGTGTAGGTCAGAACAGATATAGACAGTACAGCTGTTTTAATATAGAAGTGAAGTGATTTCCTGGAAGTGATTCCTATGTGCCACATTCTAGAAAAATTACAAACATCCATTTGACTAAAATGCACGAGAATAATCCAAGATGGAAGTTACCAGTACATACATAACCAGAAGTAAGAACCAGTGCATTTGCTTTATAAACTGTAATAGCTGTAACATCCCCTCTCTCCATTTTGGTTCTGAAATAGGAAGTAACCCTGTCAGCATCTATCCCAAACAGATGCTTGCAGAACCAACATCTTGGTTAAACACAGTCTCAATTATTCTCCTATATATAGGCCTTTGAACTCATAAATATTTCTAACATTGGACAGAGAAGAAATGTGGCTCATTATCCCAACATACTGGTGCCAATTAGCTATTTCATATAAAGTATAAAGGAGATGGGGGGGGGCGCGCAAGATGAAACATTGCAGATTCTCCAGGGCAATTACCGAAGAACTGAGAAGAAATTCCACAAATGCTGATAGTTTTCTTAGAAATAGCAAAATCACTGCAAAATGATGAAGCAATCTCAATTCCATTATTTGAAATAATGCTGTGGTCAGTGACATAAAAAGCCGTTGAGAGATCCAAGAGTATCAACAGAATCACATGTCTTCTACCATAGTTATCTCCCCATTTATCAGTATAACCGAAACTTGGTCTAAATTTTATACAGATAACTACATTAATTGTTCACTGAGGTGCAATACTATATCTTTCTTTACCAGCATGGTAAATGTTGGTACTTGGAATGTTAGAGATCATCTGAAAGCAACCTAAGCTGGTCAGGACTGAAGATGGTGTCACGCCCCTGGTGGAGACTGACTCTTAGGGAGAGGAGGAGACTGGGGAAGGGCAGAGGTTGGCTGGACAGTCAGAGGAGGACTCAGGCCTATCCCCTCTCATCCTAGGGCACGCAGGGAGGAGAGGATAAGGGAGAGATATGTTCTACTGGGGAGGAGAGGGCCTTGATCCTCTTGATGGGCTGCAGCTGTGACAACTGGATAAGAGGATGGACATGCGTATGAGCGAGTACTGGAAACAAAACTAGAAATATCTCTAGATTATTGTTCCTCTCTGAATTTGGCATCCTTCCCAATGTATGTTCTGATATCTGTGGACATCCTCCAGCCCTTATCTTGCCTGATTTGTGTTGTTTTTTACTATTTATAATTTAAATGGCATTTCCTCCTTCTTCTAACTGCTTGTGTGGGACTGTTTTGTCTCCAGTCAAGGATATTTGGAGTTTGGAAGCAAAGTGAAGGAATAAAAGGAGCTTTACCTGTTTTTTGTGTTTATTTTATATCCCACCCTGCATCATCACAGATGGTTTCTGAACCTCATCACTATTCCCTTCAAACTGGTAAGAAACTTCACATTAAAAAAAGGATATAAATAGTTCCAGAAATCATGAGCAGACTAGATTTTCATGGGATCCTAACATAGTAAGCTGAGGAGGGATTTAACAGGAAAGATGTGGAGTGAACAAATACCAGAACCATCTCTACTTCTACAAGAGTTAAGCAGTGAAACCAGGGGTGGGATACGACAGGCTTAACTACCGGTTCAGGATTTATGAGCTTCCCTGCAGGCTGCAAGCCATCCACCTTAAATCATCATCATCAGCTGCCTGCAGAAAAGCAGCCTTTGAAACAGCCCTCTTTTCTTGCTTTTCTAACTGCAGCTGTGCCTCGTTTGGCAGCTGAAGTTGAAAAATCAGGAAATNTTCTAACTGCAGCTGTGCCTCGTTTGGCAGCTGAAGTTGAAAAATCAGGAAATAAAGATCAGGTAAGAGCCCAGGTGAGTGGGTGGGCAAAAACATCAGCAGACATAGAACCGGTTCTATGTCTGCTGCTCTTCAGAGCTACCGGTTCTACGGAGGTGGATAGAACCGATAGAAACCCACTCCTGAGTGAAACTAATTCAGATAAATTAGATTAAGCAGTGCAATGGACACCTCAGGTCCTGTACTGGTTCCTAATATGAATCTGTAGAGAAGCAGAGAGTTGATCTGGAGGGAAATAGGCAAGTATCATTATTTAAGTAAAGAAGACTAAAACCTTACAGGAAACAAGATAGTATTCAGAAGGCAAGTTCCTCCTTGATTCACTGAGACATAAGAGGGAAGAGAAATAGAGAGCTATTTCTTGTAGACTTGTTGGCATGTTTGGATTCGTTGTTTTACTATATAACTCATTTACAGTTTATCATCAATTCTGGCCAGATGGCCAGATATTCTCCTGAAGAAATCATGCTTCCTTCAAGTTTTACAACTCCTGAGGCAATTAAGCACCCCCAAACCATGACACTCTCACTTTCATGCTTAACATATGTCTCAAAATGTTAACTTTTTGACTCAGTTGTACCTAGAACATTCCTTAAGAAAATTGAAGGTTCATCTAGATCTTCCTGTTAAAACTGACATAAATAGTAATGTTCTTCTTAGCGAGCTATGGCTTTCTTTTTGCTACTCTATGAATCCCACTTTTACCTATGCTTTTTTCAGTGACTTTTAAAAACATTAATTTTAGGTAACAACAGTCAGTGGATCCTGGATCTTATTTTGAAGTTCTTTGTAACTTCTTGGACATTTTTATGTTATGTTCTTAAAGTTATTTTAAGAGACTACCACTCCTGGGAAGATTCGCCATTATTCCAAATCTTCTCCATTTCAAAGTTAAGTTTCTGAGTGTGGCTTGCTAAAGCCCCAGAGCTTTAGCCTTTTTCAAACTAATAGACACCAAGGAGTTTTGCAGAGCTCTTCAGAAATTTATGTGTTGAAAGCTCCACCAAGATAAAAGAACCCAACATTTTAAAAAATATATAAGGCAAAGCTGACCCAAATTAGCCATGCCCCAAACATTGGTGTTAATTATTCATCTGAATTTGATGGCAGCACCTAGCTGACTTTAGTTGATTTCAAAAAGCTAACTAGAATCAAACCTGTATAGTACTTGGATAAGATTTCAGTAAGAACTCCTAGAGCCATAGGCTAGAATGAAAGGTAGAAAAAAGAAAACCAAACATATTTGAAGAAGAAAAACAGGAAACTATTTCTATCTTTTTGCCAAGAAAACGTCATTGACATATCCATGTAGACATCAGGAATGAAGTTCAGGGTAAAGGAAACTTCCATATCCCACTGCAAAGTTGGTGGCTGACCATATTTCCCATTTGAGAAAAAAATAATAATGGAAGTAATTCTCTCATGATATTTTATGTTGGGAGGTGATTAAAAGATTAGGAAACTAGCAAGACTGCAGATTTCTGGAAAGATGACTCTGTGGTGAAACCCAGGACATTTAATGCATACCTCTTGACTGTCTCATTAACATAATAACCCCATGCTGCCAGGAACAATCCCTTCCTCAAATAATCTTTCCCTTTGGAATGTCAATTGTTAAAAAATGTGGAATAGTTTGTGCCATACCATTTAAAGGGGTCATATATCTTGAAGCAAAGGTGACTGACTGAAAAGGACATTGTTACATGCCTGTTATTCTGATTCACAATATCATAAACCTATTTGAATGGGGTCAAGACAAGTACTCATCATATCACTAAAGAGTTGGCTAAGCATACTCTCTGATAGCATAAAACTGACCTTACATTTTCTGAAATCATCTTCTGGGAAATTAATGAAGAAATAATGCCATTTGGTTTGAAATAGAGGGTCTACATCTGATTATTACATATATTCCTTTACATCTGTAAATTCTCACAGAGTTTTAGACACTTTTTAAAAAAAATAAAATCATAGATTTCCTAATTATAATGTATAGAATAGATCTGACAAAAGATGCGTTAGTTTCAAGAGCTATTGACTGCACTTATTGTTAAATTCTAGATGAGGAAAAAAAAAAGCAATTTTCATTTGGTGTTTCAGTTTTTCATTTTGGTGTTTCAGTTGTTGATGGTTTTATAAACTCTTAATTGTTTTAAATCTAAAAACTCCTGTTTATGCATACCAAGGTGTTGCATCCAGTGATGGGATTCAAAATTTTTTCTACTGCTTCTGTGGGGTGGCTTGGTGGACATGGTGTTGCTTGATGGAAGTGACTTGATGGTTATGGCAGGGGAAGGATACTGTAAAAACACTGAATCAGGCTGAGATGTACTTCCTTGCTTGGCAAGGAGCCTTACAGAATATCTTTATTTTGCTCTCTGTCCACTTGCTGGTTGTGGGGGCTGGGAGGCCTGATGTTATCATTGCACCAGCTGTTCAGATGATGCCTGTGTTTAATTAGTCTTAGAGAATTCTAGGTTTTGTACCTCCTGAAGATGACATTTCTCAGCTACTCTTTGTATAGAGCACACTTAAGAATGTACTCTTAAGACACTCTTCACTTCAGTATTTGGTAACACAAAAGCTTATTGTTTATTCCTTCCTCCGCAAGGAGTCCGAGATAATAGCTAAGCAAACAAAATAAAATTGGATCGAACCCAAGTTTCCTGGGATTCGATATTTATAATAATTTCCCTTCATTAACCTTCCTTACCTCTGATTACCCTTATTACCCATGATTATTGTTATTAATGATAATTGTTCATATGAATTCAATCACATGAATCGTGGTTAATGAATAGAGCTTCACTTACAGCATTTTACATAGACTGCGCATATTATTATGATACAGTTTATTCTGATGAAGAGGAATGCCATCCCTCAGGTCATTGTGGCTTTGATTCAAGCACATGTGTTACATAGTTGCGACATGTGTCCCCCTCTACCAGGAACTTGTCTATAAAACAATATACATTATATCACTAATTATTTCTCTACTTGTGGTTCAGGTTTACTGGGATATTTGGTATGGAATTGCCTTATCAAGTCTATTTGCACACACATCTGCTACTTTCACCCAGGTTGCCTCCGTTTCAGGATATCCTTTCCATCTCATTAAGTATTGTAAAACTTTTCTACATATCTGTGAATCTAGAATTTTATCAATTTCAGCATGGGTTACATCGTTAGCTATTACAGATTCCTCAAGTTGAGGTATATCAATGTGTTCTACAGGCTTCAGTAAACTAGCGTGTACACTATAAATTACAGTATAAAGTACACTATAAAGTGCAGTACACTATAAATTCACTCACCAAAACCAACCCCAACCATAAGAACCTCCGTTGTCGCCCTGACCTAACCATACAGCAATATGCCCACTCCCGTGTACTCTGCACTGAACAAAAAAAGCTTCTAGACAATGGAGAGAAGGACCTGTACATTGACTACCATGCTGACTGTATCAAAAGTAAGTCACACAACCCGCAAACTCCAGCTTTAAGCTATTCAAACCACAACCCTACTTCAACCAATCCACCATCACCAAGACTAGACATGCATTCCCCTAACTACCTCAATTCCAACTACTGCTGGCCTTAAATGCAAGCTATAAAATGCAAGAAGCCTTGTAAATAAAATACCTGAATTTCTCCTCTTACTAAATATGGCTAAATTTGACATCATATTTGTCTTGAAACACTGCTCAAAGCCTCCTTGACTCCATTACCACAGTAAGAGACGATCATGTTTACTGATCAGATCATTGAAATTCGTAGAGAGAGGTGGTGTCGCTATCTTCTAATAAAAAGTCCTTACATCTAAAAAACATCCAAGTTACCCAGCAGACTGCTCTTCCTGAGACCATTATCTATGAACTATCCTTAAATATCACATTTCGATTCTTACTAGTGTTACAGAGCAACCTGATTATGACATCAAACATGTAAACAAGCTACACTACCAACATGGGCAGCATCCTGCCCCACACACTTTTATCTTTTCTTGTGATTTCCCAATCTACCTCATATTGACTGGGCTCTAAATGAATTGTAACAACTGAACCCATACACGCAACCTTCTACAATGGTGTTACAAATCTGGGACTGGGAACAACTAGTAACCAACACAACTAGACTAAACATCTGCTCGATCTCATCTTTTGTAATAGTTTGAATTTAATTTATGGAATACAAACTAAAGAACCCTTTTCCAGCAGTGACCACAATATGAATTGATTTTTGTCTCAACATATGCCCACACAAAATCATTGGCAATGATGTAATCCTCAATTATAACTTCAAAAAAGGCAACCTATGATCTTATAGACAACAATCTTCTCATCCCTTGATTGGCAATCTTTATTCACTGGATGCAATAACTGTTGAAGACCATTACAACATATTTTTTTACTTGAAGTCAAAAGAGATCATAAACTATTGTACAACAACAACTCCCAAACAAAAAACAAAAACAAAAACAGATTACCCATTAGAATGAGAAAACTTCAATCCAAAAAGATATCACTCTGGCGAAAAACAAATCTTGGTCACGTTGCCAATTTCAAAAAGCCAATACCTAAAATTTATGCCACCAGATAAAGAACTGAAATGTACCAAATATCACATTAAACCAAGAGGAAAACCTTCTATGCACAATTCCACCGCACGCTTTTTAACATTTTTGTAAACAACAAACTAAAGACTCAAGGTCCATCCACCCCTGATAGAACCTAAGGGTAAAGACTGCAATGATGACACCATTAAAGCCAACATCTTTAAACACATTCTTTGGCTCAGTATTTGTAAACAGCAATGGATCATGCCCAGTATTTCCTACAGACAACTAACAATGATCTAATACATATCGATTTTACAGAAGACAATGTTGAAAAAGCACTACGCAATCTAAAACCATCTCTATCTATTGGACCGGATGAATACGTGCCTACTCTTAAAAAAAGCTATCCACTGCCATACGCGAACCTCTAAGCATAATCTTTGAAAATCTTTCAGGACAGCTCCTTGCCTAACTATGGTCACAAACCACGTCATCTCATCTTCAAAAAGGGAGACCCCAGCCTGGTTGAAAATTACAGACCAATCTCCTTATGCTGGGTCACCTGAAAGTCATGGAATCAAATATTAACCAATCCATTATCCTCCACTTTGAGACAAATAACCTAATCTCCAATAAAAATTTTAGTTTCAGAAAAAAACTATCTTGTAGTCTGCAACTCTTACACTGCAAAAATATATGGATGACACAACTCGATCAGGACAAATCAATAGACACAATCTACATAGACTGCTGTAAAGCCTTTGATTCAGTGGTACACAACAAACTACTCTTAAAACTAAAATCTTACAGTGTCTCTGGATACCTGCATAACTGGACAGAAGCATTCCTGTCAATCAGACAACAAATGGTCAAAATTGGGAGTGTCCCATCAAATTCTGTACCTGTCAATAGTGGTATCCCCCAAGGCGTGTTCTAGGACCAACTCTCTTCATACTCTTACATAAATGACCTCTATGATCATATTAAGAGAAACTGCATTCTTTTGCTGATGATGTAAAGCTGTTCAATACCACAGACAATCCTGCTACCCTTCAAAAAGATCTTGACTATGTATCAGAATGGTCAAACAAATGGCAACTTCAAATCCCAACAAATAAATGCTCTGTTTACATATTGGCAAAAAAAAAATCAGAAAATAAAATACAATCTGAATAGTCAAGATCTTGTTGATGATGATCCAAGCTCTGTAAAGGACCTTGGAATACTCATCTCTAATGATCTAAGTGCTAGAGCCACTGTAACTACAGAGCCAAAAGGCATTAAGAGTTGTTAACCTAATCCTATGTAGCTTTTTCTCTGGTAATATCACACTACTAACTAGAGCATACAAAACATTTGCCAGACCATACCTTGAATACAGCTCAATTAGTCTGGAACCCACATTAGGTATCTGATATTAGCACAGTTGAGAAAGTCCAGAAATATTTCACAAGAAAAGTTCTCCACTCCTTCTACTCATTGTAGAATAACCTTATGCCACAGACTTGAAAATCTAGACTTAGAAAACCTTGAATTATGCCATCTTCGGTCCGATCTAAGCATGGTGTATAAAATCATACATTGCAATGTCCTACCTGTCAATGAATACTTCAGCTTCAACCATAACAACATAAGAGCACACAATGGATACAAACTCAAGGTTAACCACACCAAACTTGATTTCAGGAAATACGACTTCAGCAACAGAGTGGTCAATGTCTGGAATATCTACCTGACTCTGGTTTCTTCCCCAAACCCCCAAACTTTAACCTTAGACTGTCTACTATTGACCTCACCCCTTTCCTAAGAGGTCTGTAAGGGGGCATGCATAAGTGCACCAATGTGCCTACCGTCCCTGTCCAATTGTTTCTTTTATTTTTCTTATATGTACCCATTTCATGTATTCATAACTATGTTTTTACTTATACTTATTATCTTATAAGCAATTGACAAATCAAATAAATAAATTAATTAATTAAAAAAAAACACAGGATGTATTCGATGTAACCGTGGTGGCAATTTAAGTTTTACAGTTATGAGGTTTATTACTTTCATAATTTGGAAAGGTCCAATATATTTTGGTCTCAATTTTTGACTATTTAGGTATAATTTTATAGATTTAGTGATAGGTAAACATAGGCTGGAATGCTTTATACTCTTTTCTTGTCTCCTTGTTGTTTATATTCTAGTGCTGTTTTATTGAGAGTCTCTTTTACTTTATCCCAATTATCCTGAACTTTTTTTGACCACATTTGGACACTTAGGGGTTGTTGTTCATCACATTGTAAATCAGGGATTGGCACAAATTCTATCCCATTACTACCTGGAATGGGCTATATCCTGTGCTTTCATGTATAGCATTATTATATGCTACTGCAGCAAATTGAAGTAAATCAGCCCATTCTCTCTGTTGGTAAGATGTATATGATTTCAAATACCTTTCAATCATCACATTAGCTCTTTCAGCAACACTATTGGTGCTGGGATGGTATGCAGAGCTAAGACCTTGAGAGCATCCTAAAAGGCATACAAACGCTTTCCAAAATCATGTTCTGAATTGCACACCTCTATCCAAAACTATCCTCCTGGGTGTGCCATGTAGTCTATATACATGTTTTATAAACAGTTGACTAATTTTGTTGCTGAAGATAATCCTTTACATGGTATAAAGTCAGAGCCATAGTTGGGTTAGCTCCAACTTTCATCTCAGCTACTCTTTGGCACAAATGCAGGAAGTATTTGGTAACACAAAAGCTTATTGTTTATTCCTTCCTCCGCAAGGAGTCCAAGATAATAACTAAGCAAATGAAATAAAGTTGGATCTAACCTGAGTTTCCTGGGATTCAATATTTATAATAATTTCCCCTTATTACCCTTCATTAACCCTGATTACCCTTATTACCCATGATTACCATTATTGATAATTATTCATATGAACTCAATCACATGAATCGTGGTTAATGTGTAGAGCTTCACCTCACAGCATTTTATATAGACTGCGCATATTATGATACAGAGTTTCTTCTGATGAAGAGGAATGCCATCCTTCAGGTCACTGTGGCTTCGATTCAAATGCATGTGTTGCATCGTCGCAACATGATTTTACAGATTCTGCTGGAGCAGCTACTTCAGAGTCAGTCTCTGAGTCCTGAGCCTTGGCAATACTGGATACTTGGTTATAAACCAAAAATCAGTGATAACAGTTATAGCTGTTATTCATGCATTGCTGTAAGCCAGAGGTCTCCAAACTTGACAACTTGTGGTCTTCAACTCCCAGAATTCTCCAACCAGCTACGCTATGCTAGAAACATCCTATGAGAATTAGGCAATGAACACTAAAATCTGTTAGAATTTATTGGTGATGGTTAAAAGTCTTTGAAAGAAATTTGATAAATGTATGAAAGAAAAGACTATCACAGTAAAATCCCATTTCTAGTTGAAATCAGAGGCAGTATGTTTCTCACTGGAAAGCAAAAGCAGAAAGGTTTTCACACGCTGCTTATGGCTATTTAATCAATCATTAGGGACAATAAGATACTATATTAGATAGTTCTTTAGTCTTTAGGCTTCTTTTATGTTCTTTGTTTTATTTAAGTTTTTTTTTAAATAACATTGGACGATATGAAAAGCTAGATTAGGGATAAAAAAATCTATCTCTGTGGTCACTAGGAGTGGAAAATGGCTTAATGGCACATAATCAATTGGGAGCTGGAAACTATGCTTTACCAAAATGTGATTTAATCCTATTGTTATGATACAAATTCTTTAGAAATTTTTACCAAAAGTTGCCTTCAGTTTTTTTGTCCAAGATGATGTGTAAGTTTACCATAGGCCATTAGATTATTCTTTTCATTGCTGATATTTAAGTTTGATTTCTTATGTATATATAGAGTATCATGCACTATTTCTCAAAGCAGTAAGAACTGTTAGGGGCAGATGCTAAGGATGACTTTGCTTGGGAGGAGAAATCCCTAAAGATTTATGTGAAATTATGTACTTTATTTACTGAAGTCTATACAAGAATAGAAGCTAAAGACATAGCCAGAAGAAGGCCTGCTATTCCAGTTTTCCAGAAGAAAATACCTCCAACTTAAAGTACTTGCAATGTTTCTAGAATTGACATAGTGTTCTCATTTTGGGTTTTACTCTATATCCTCCAAACAGCACTCATCTCATGTATGCTAAATACACTGTACTCTAGTCCTTTCAATTGGAGGGACTCAAGAATGGATACCATTTTTCAGTTGCTTTTCATACATTCCGGTAGTTCCAGTGGATGATTTCCATTCATCACCAATGATTCTTTAGCCATTTCTTTTCATTAAAGAAATACCCATTAACTGTTCTGAGCCATTGTCTAATAATCTGCTTTACAGCAGTTTAACTGGTGGCCCAACATTACAGTACTATACACCAATGCTTCCCAAACCAGTGGAAATTATCAAAGTTGGGTAAAAGTGTTTTTTCTTTGGGTAACAACAAACAAACCCAATCACAACAGAGACATTTAAACTGACTTAAAGTTTTTTACCTATTCTGGGTAAAAAAGACTTTCTGATTAGTGATTTTGGGTAATGAAGGAAAAAGTTTGGAAAGCATTACCATATACAGAATCAAGTAGAATTAAAAAAACAATGTAAATACTGATTACTATGGGAAATGCTTGCAGGAGTTCGTCTTGCAGAAGAAACTATCTCTATTAAGTGCATGCATAATTGTGTGTGGTATCTTTGCTTCATTAATGAATAATTGAATGCTCATTTTTTAAGAACTTCACTGTGTGGAGTGTTGTTTTAGTCAACTGATTACAAATGTACATATAATAAATATGATTTTCCTTGTATGGTATGCTTTCCATCGATTTAAAATGTATGCTTATAAATCAACTTGGTTGCTAGTCTATGAATTTCAGAAAATTAAATAAGAAACTGATGCATAACAAAGGGACAACAGTTTGCGAGGTTTGAACACAAAACAGAAAATACAGCAAAGCCTTTTGTATTTTTGTATTGGGAATTTGATCTCAGTTTTGTGTTGAGTTCAAATATTTTGCTCTGAATATTTCTTCAAGATTGCAATTATTTCTTATTTATATGAAGAAACATATCATGCTCAAAGTATATTTTAGTTCTAGGAAGCCCTCAAAGCCCTAGTTTAGTGGGTGAAGGTCAAGTTTGTATTCCCAAAATTCCTGATTCTTTCTAGAATTGGCTTCTCCAAGTATGATGGAGAATGATTCCTCTGTCTAGTACCAGAGTTATGGTAGAATAGTAATCTTCAATGTAAGTCAAAAGAATATCTCAAGCTAAAAGTCATACAATCTTTAGCTATTGTTGAGGTCACCATAACCTTCCATAGTTGAACAGTTTTCCTTACTTAATGCTTTCTATATATTTTGGACAACAACTGTCACAATGAGGGATCCTTGATGGTCCTTGAGCTTGGTTGTTTTCTTGCAGACATTTTATTACCCAAACTAGGTAATTAGCACTGATGATGTTATCTAGTTTGGGTAAAGAAATGTATGCAAGAAAACAACCAAGCTCAAGAAGTACCAAGGATTCCTCATTTCAACCTCATTTCAATTTTCACAATACCCAGCCAACTTGGCATTTTGTGATGATTCACTTCTGTTTGTTTGCTTATTCCGTTTGTTGAACCAATTGCCCTTTCCATTCATTCATGTGAGCCCAATGTACAGTAGCTCCATCTTGCACTTTCTTGCTCAACATAAAGACACATGAAAATGAAGATAGGCAGAAAAACCCAAGAGATATAAAGACCCAAGAGATATAAAGACAATTTCTATTTTTTCATATTCTTGTAATTTTTGAAAAACAAATTAATTTAAAAATTGTTTTATGATGCTGATGGTATTTTTCAATGTCTTTAACAGTTGCAATTCATGGTTAAAACTGTCCTATTCTAATATTTTTTTAAATGAATACCAGGAAGAAGAAGAGAAATTGATCTTTCAAGACCAATCCTCCATCCCCAGAATTTGCCATTAAGCATTGTTTGAAGTGGGTTTGGTAACTGGGAGATTTCCTAAAAAGTCAGCTCTTGAGTGTTAAAAGAGGACTTAACATACTCTAAACCTGTGTATGGTAGTCTCCCCCCCATTGACTGCATGCCATTGTTTCAGTAGAGGCTTCTCCTGGGATATCTTTTTTTCTGGATCCCAAATCAAAATCAGGACTATGTGAAGACTTGATTTGAAGGTTTCATTCAAAGACATTCAATTGAACTGAATTTTTGAACTGAATCACTGAGCTGATTTGATGCACTGAGTTGAAACAGGTGCTTTTGAATCAATTTGATATATGTTTTGTTGTCCAGTAATTCAGTTATTTCAATCCTTTATGACCCAATGAGTATTGCTCCATCAGAATTGTCTACCTGTCAGTAACTGTTTCTTTGAGTTATTGTAAGTTGATGCTGCACTATCTTGTCTTCTCCAAACTTCTTTTTTGATTGCTTTCATTTTTTTTTCAAACATCATCCAAATATTTAAGTTTTACTACATTATTAGATTTTCTAGAGACTAGTCTATCTTACTTCTTCTGGTATTACCATATTTTCTGCACTATAAGGCACACCGGATTATAAGGCACAGCCTCAATTACGGGGTCTATTTCTGTACTTAACCCGTACATAAGGCGCACCACATTATAAGACACATGCTAAAACATACAGTCTACAAAAAAAAGGTAACGGAAGCAAAACACATCAAGTTTATTTGAACTTCATTTCTAAACTATTTAACAATACACTTCACTATTATTTTTTTTAATCAATCTTCTCCCAGCAAATCCCATCAAAGTCCTCATCTTCTGCTGCACTGAAATATGAACAGCTGCAGGCCCATCTTTGCCATCAAACATGCCGGTGTTCCCTCCTCATTCATTGTCGGAGTCAGGTTCTCGTTGCCAGCGTGCGCTGATTCAACAATGATGCTGGCTTTGCCGAAAAGCTATGCGACAATAGTTTTAAAGCAGATACCTTAAGCCCAGGCAATCCACAGTCCATTCACATATGGTGGCGAACTCACCCGGCGGCTGACCTCCCAGATGCTTAGTAAAGGTGTGTTGCCGTCTGTCATCCATCGCTTCCACGCCGCTCGCAACTTCACTTTGCAACGCCCTGTTACACCAATGCTCCAGCGGTTGGAGTTCTTTTTGTTATCCTCCCAGAATGATGTCAATCTTTCGACATTCATTTGCTTTACTTGGTTTTTTCACAGTAGCGCGTGAGCATGGGCGGTCGGCGCGCATGGAGTCACAGATCAACAGGGTACGCGGCATGTGGTGGAAAAAGCCAATCCGGGTCTCTTTACATAACACCTCCTCTCAGCCACTCTCTCAATTTTTGTCATCATCCATCCAGCCCTTTTTGATTGGCTCTTTAACAAATGACCCGGCCTGTAAACTTTTCTTATTGGCCAGATCTTCCTCTTAAAAATGACCATAGGTGGCTAGCTCTCTGTCCATTACCGTCGGCAACAAGAACCAACCAGTGAAAGCCGGACTTCTCACTGCCCCGTGGTGCGTATCGATACCGTGCTGGCTGGTCCCCTTTTTCTCCACCAGTATGGTCATTGGGATGTCCAAAAGTGAGGGGGACCTCATCCATGTTGGTGATGTGGTTGGGCTGGATCTTTTTTGTCTGTACATCTTGTTACTGCAGTAGGGTGCAGGAAGATCCGGCCAGCTTTTCTTTGTAATCCGCTGGCAGTTGCTGCGCCATGGGTAGTCCCTTGCGCAGATGGAGAGATGATGGCCTTTTCATAAAATGAACAGCATTCCAAGGATGGCAAACCTCCTTGAACGTGGTTCGATCTTCATGTCTTGTGCTATCGTTATTGCCTTCAGTCGACATGGCTGACCTGCATAGAGATGCTTCTCTCCCGGTGCTGTTCTTTGTGTCTCAAATACATTCCACTGTTCAAGTTGGTCTTCTAACTGTGGCCCTCTTGCTTTGTTCCCGGCGCGAACTCTGTTTTGTCTTCTTAACTTTGATGCAGGTTCACTTTTTCTTGCTTCCTCCACTTCTGCAACCACTAGATTCATTGATGTTGAATTCTTTTTCGCAGCTGCTCCTATTTCCATATTACAACCACATAACTGATAGCCTGTCAGTTTGAATTGTGCCTCCTAAGCATGTCTCTTCACTGGTGCCATTTTTCGGGGTCCCTTAGACAAACAAAATGTGTTTTGCAGTTATAACCAGTAGTATACGACCGGCGACGGGCTTGGGGAGATACCCGGCAATGCGTACTCAGTACATTTACTGCTAACCTGATTATGTGCCATGTGTACGTACTGCACGTATTACTTTATGTTCTCTGATTGGTTCTATCGCTGCCAGCGTCTACGTAGTATACGTATTACGTCAGTGTCAGCAGGAAAATTGGTCACAGTCAATCAAGCGGAGCGCCTTACCCAAATCGCCACAGCAACATTTTTACAGATTGTGAAACTCGAGTGCCACTCATAACGCGTGCCACGGACTTATAAGGCGCACGGCGACTTTTTGAGAAACATTTAACGCGCTCTTAGGTGCGCCTTTCATAATCCGAAAAATATGGCTACATTCATAGAATTCTTTATTGGACAGTGTGATTGGACACACAAGGAACTTTGTCTTGCGTGCCATGTGCTCTTCAAGTTAAAGAAAACATAAAAGAAAACATAAAAGAAAAGAGACTACATTTGTCAATAATCATAAGGTACTAAACACTTAATAATTCATAGGGTACAGGATAAACAATCAAATCACACCTAGGAAAACATCAGTAAAAATTGTTAGGGATACAAGCAACACACTAGGTTAACAGTCAGAATAGAATAGAAAATAGAATAGATATGAATAGAACTAGAATAGAATCTCTTTATTGGCCATGTGTGATTGGACACACAAGAATTTCGTCCTTGGTGCAAATTACTCTCAGCTGTACATCCAAAAGAAAAGGATACACTTCGTCAAGGAGTGACAGACATCATTAAGTCATACAACCACTTAATTAATAGTCATATAGTCATCATAAATCATGAAGGATACAAGCAACAAGTTACAGTCATATCCAGTCACCAAGTGTGTCAGCCGGAATGGTGATAAGGAGTGATGAGAAGATTAATAGTAATAGTAGTGCAGACTTTGTAAATAGTTGGACAGTGTTGAGGGAATTATTTGGTTAGAAGAACAAATTGTCCTTGTGTCTATTTGTTCTGATGTGCAGTGCTCTATAGCATTGTTTTGAGAGTAGGAGTTGAAACTCCTACTGTGGTGGGGTGTCTGTAAATATTTTCACATTGTTTATTTTTTCTTGTGACCAACGAATTCTCAACCATTTTCATACTACAAGGCCCTCAATTTTTCTTTGTTTAGACTTTCTAGTGATTCTGGTTTCACAAACATAGCTACAACTGGAAATAAACATAGTCTTTGTTGTGTGATATTTCTATATTTATAAGTTTTTGCTTACATTTATTTATTTATTTATTTATTTATTTTTGTTTTATTATCTTCCTTACAAGATATTTTATGGCTAAGCTCACTATAGAAAGATAAAGCCTATTATTAGTTCAATTTCTTCTTCAAATCTTTGTCCTGCCTTAGCATTATTCATTGATGTGTTCTTCTTTGTCTGTTGTTTCTTCACAGTAGCTGATAGTGAAGACATGGTACTCGCCTTCAATTCAGTTTTTAAGACTATTAGCTCTTAATAGATATGTTCTCTATGAATTTATCAAATCCTGGTCAAAGGATAGTAACTTTCAAACACCGTGAGAAGAGTTTTCATTTGTCTGTTCTAATTCTCTTTCTAATTGCTTCACTTAGATGATTTTTAATCCTAGTATTTTTCCACTTTCACCTTGCCATATTGGTCCTTATCGATTTATATATGAAATTAAGGTTTTATTTTGTGTTACCTCATGATTACTAAAACTGAATAGTGTTTGTCCCTAAATGAGTGTTGCCTCAGCCTGAACAGATTCTTCTGGAGCCCTTAACAATCAATTAAAATTTTACTTTTTCCAATTATTTAATACCTTTTACAAAACTGCTGAGTGCATTGTTTACCCTTAAGTCATTATAACTTAAAAATAAGTGCAAAGACACCAATCCAAACAAAGATCCTTAAGGGACCTGATCTCTTACTTCTCCCCAGTTATTAATATATCATTTATTCCTATTCTTTGCTTTCTATTTGCAATCAGTTAGCTATCCTTAAAATGACAGGTCTTCTTATCTCATTATTGCTAAGTTTACTCAAGAGCCTTTCATGAAGAAACTTCATCAAGTCTTTTTTAATCAAGTATACAATGTCAACAGGCTCACCTTCATTCAAGTCTCTGTTGACACTTTAAAAGTGTGGTGAGACAGGATTACTCCTAGTTGGATTGTTGCTGATTGTTCTTCAACAAGACTTTCTCCTCTTGTTGGGTTGGACATTTACACCATGTTTACACCATGTTTGGGTTGAACATTTACACCATGTTTTAAAGTAAATGCCAAAGCACCGACATAACATTTGAAGCAGTGAATTCCTGTTGACTATCTGAAATGCATTATCTCTCCACATTTTTGAGGTTTATTTCTCTGTAGGAGCTTTTTAATGGAGATGCTAATGTCTTGGTGGCAAAAAAAAAAAAAAAA
>BHFT01003601.1:35229-83453 GCA_004320025.1 Laticauda laticaudata
AAAAAAAAAAAAAAAGACAGTGTTGCAGGAATTGTGCCTGTACTTGCTATCTTGTTGAAATGTTCCATTCAGTTATGTAAAATATAATAGTCTCATTGTCTGTCAACAGTATTAACACAGTGGGAAGGGAACTTGGAGGTCTTCTAATAATCCCTGTACAAGCAGGAGACCTTATACCATTCCAAATATGTGGATGTCCAGTCTCTTCTTAATAACCTCTAGTGATGGAGCACCCGTAACTTGTGAAGACAAGCCATTCTACTGGTTAATTGTTCTCACTGTTAGGAAATTTCTCCTTAGTTCTAGATTGCTTTTTTCCTTGATTAGGTTCCATCCATTGTTGTATCTTTATAGTCCACATGGTATACTATGATAATTAAAAGAAATAATAATTGAAGAGTTTGGAAGATCAAGCACTTGGTGATATTGATTTTTTTCAGATAAAGAAAGATATTACAATCAAGCAAGCCTAATATTTTCTTCTTGCATGTGCATATCAACTTGTTCTTATTTTAAACAAGTAGAAGAGAAAAGAGATAGTAGTCACAAACATTGATTTTTTTAAAAAAACCCACAGATTAAGCAATGTGAAATTGACTTGTTTCATCGAACTATAGCATTGGCAGATGAAGCAACTCTAACTGTAGATTTTTAACAAAGCATTTGACACAACTCTCCATCTTATATGACTCATTAATTCAAATTGATTTGGAAAAAACCTGTGTTGCATGGAAAATTAGTTTGGCAAGCACATGAACAAAGTGCTGCTAGTATTAAATTTGTGTAAAAATGTGCCACCAGCCTTGTAAGACAGAAGGAAATGCAATATGCATTTCTAAGTGCTAACCCAGTACTTTCTTTAATACAGATGCATCCATTGGAATTCCTAAAATTCCTAGACAGTTTTAAAATAGTGCTTTCCTTAAAATAATTGTACTCAGGGATATCAAGATATGGATCTTATAATGTTCAGTGTTCACAGAAACATAAAGCTAGGGATTCTTCAGCAGAGAAATACTTATTTTGAATTACATAAAGAGAAAAGGAGAAGTAACACATATGAGGAACAGAAAGCCAGGAAAGTGTATATTTTATTTGGTGAGTCAGAATTATTTGCTATTATTATAAAGAAACTATTTTAAATCTTTCTTCAATAGATGTAAAACCATGGGTAGGGAGAGAGGGTATATCTTACAAATATGTATTGGCAAGCTTGAACACCCCTTGCTATCAAGAACACTTTAAAATCATCTCTCTCCCGGTTTATAAGAATTATATTTAGCACATTTTTTTTCAAAGGAAGAAATTCCTGAATTATGAGGGAAATGTAATAGATCACCCCACCATGATTGCAGATATTATTTTTAAAAATTGCACTACAATCCTCCTTAAGGCCTTGTCACATTGGCCGACGGATGCAAAACATTAGTAAAAAGGACACAGCGGATGAGAAAATGTTCCATCCATTGTTATCCGCTCTCAAAAGTGCCCCGAATTTTGCATACCAGAGCAGACAAACAACGGAAAGAAGGACGGCGGGGAGGATGTAGAGGGAATGAGAAAGCGGATGCTCCACGGAAGCCTAGCGGACTGAAGCGGATGGGAGCAGATGGCACATCCGCAGGGCTTCCAGGGGAGCACAGCGAAGCGGACGCGCAGTGGAAAAGTGGATGCAGAGTGAGGCCTGAGCGGATGAAGCGGATGCAGAGCGGAAGCCTAGCGGATGCACAGGTTCACTGCGCAATGCGGGGAGGAATGCAATTGCATCCGCGCCCACGGATATAAAGGGAAGCAGCTTGCAAGCAGGTCACCATTCAGAGGAAAGAACCTGCTTCCAGACCACAGCTCTCCAGCCAGCCAGACCAACCAGCAAGCAACAACCCAAACACCATGGGGCAGAAGAGAAAAGCCTCAGCCATCTGCCTGCCAGCCTGGCAAGAGGACAGGCCACCATCCCACCCCCTGGCCCTGACTCTGCTTCTGCTGGGGCTCTCGCTGCTCAGGCTCGCTCTTCTGGTGCTGAGATTCTGCTGGCGCTGCTCCTGGTGCTGTGCTTCTGCTGGTGCTTACTCTGCTGCACTGCTCCTGGTGCTGGGGCTTCTGCTGGGGGCTTACTCTGCTGGCAATACTCCTGGTGCTTTTTGCTGTGCTTACTCTGCTGCACTGCTCCTGGTGCTGGTGCTTCTGCTGTCTACTGCTACTGGCACTGCTCCTGTGGCTGGTGTGCTTCTGCTGGTGCTTACTCTGCTGGCACTGCTCCTGGTCCTGCTGGTCCTGCTGGTGCTCCTGGTCCTGCTGGTGCTGCTGGAGCTCCTGGTCCTGCTGGTGCTATTGATCCTGCTGGTGCTGCTGGTGCTCCTGGTCCTGCTGGTGCTCCTGGTGTGCTGCAGGTGCTGCTGGGTGTCCTGTTTGGTGCTACTTTGTTGTTGCTGCTGCTGCTGCTGTGGTGTGTGTGGAGGACCAGCCCTACAACCTTGAAGCCCGCCCTCCGATGAGGGCCCATATGGCCCTGCCAGAGGGAGGAGAGGCAGACGCGATGAACGGGAGAGGAGGGCAATACACCATAGAAGAGGAACATGAGGAGGAGGTGCTGAGTGGCTGAGGGAGAATGAATATCTTTGGCGGAAGGGACACAGACTCTATCGAGACACCAAGAGGAAGCAGGCTGCTTGGAGAGAGAAGGCGGAGAGCCTGGAGGTGCTCCTCGGCTGGTGGAAAGCACATGCACACCTGGTACAGGAAGCTGCACCTCAAGAAAACTCTGCCATGCCACGGGACAAGCTCTGATGGACAAGAGACCTACGTGGATGCCAATGCAGCTTCTTGGAGGGTGAAATCCACCACAAGGAGCAGCCCTTCTCACAACCTCTCTCTCAGGCAGCCTGCTGAGAGCCAGTCCTCTTCTGGCAAAAGAGTCAGCTCCTATGTCCAGGCAGGTATCTGTTGAGCGTGCCACAACAGAGACCCCCTGACAGCTGTACTTACCCGTGGTGGAGCGCGTGGAGGACCCCCTCATAGCAGTTGGAGCAAGGAGAGGGCACTTCCACCAACAGCCCCACACCCCATCCAACCCCAGCTCCACCTCCACCGAAAGGCAGAAAGCAGACCGGAGGGGCAGAGCCACACTGTCTGATGGAGATCAGGGACACCATCAGGAGCAGCGTAGATCTCCTCTCTCAGCTGGTACACACGATGTCCCATCCTCCAACCGCAAGCCCTTCCTCACCTTCGTCAACCAGACCCTCATGAACATGTCGGAAACACAAGGTAGCAGTGGTGAAGAAAGGAATCAGGATCACCGATCTTGTCTTCACAACCCTCCAGACCCAGCTGAACCTCTCCCACCCAGTCCAGCTGGTTAATATGTCACTGCCCTTCCAAGGCTTTCCACAGGCCCTCACCGACCAAGGCTAGGGCTACCAGGAGGTCCAGCAGCACAGGCAGCCCTTCCCAGTCCAGGCACAGGTACATCAAACGCCACCAGTGCACTTGATGCCACTTGATGCCACCCATGCCACTGATGCCACCCATGCCACCGATGCCAGCCATGCCACCGATGAGCCACCCATGCCACCCATGCCACCCATGCCACCCATGCCACAGATGCCACTGACGCCTCACCTCGCTCAGCTGCAGACCAGACATCCCCACTACACTGCCTCCTTCCTCCACCCCACAGCCAAGCCCGGCCTCAGAATATCTGTCATCGGTTTTGGGGCTGACACCCCATGTCATGAGGGAAGGGGCTCTCAACATCACAGGACTGAGCCAGCTGTCTAGAGCTTCCTCACACCACCGTCCCCTGTTGTCCTCTCAGACCAGCACTCCAGCATCAGCCACCTCCCACAGCACCTGGACCCTTCACCCCTGAGACTGGCATGCCTCAGAGTGACCTAAGAAGAGTGCCAGAGACTGGGTGGCTACGCTGTTAACTTTATTTTTGCTTGGACACTGACTTGGGTCATTGTTTCTTTTACACGCTTGTTATTAATAAAGATTATCTTTGCTTCACAACATTGCTTCATTTATTTTTGTAAATAAAGTCTTGGTGGAAACTTTTAGAAATGGTTTAAGCCTTTGCATGCTGGTGGATTAGGTTAAGATAAGCAGTGGAGATGGGCAGGGATACCTTTGGGATGGGCAATAGCTGTGGATGGGCAGGGATATCTTTGGGATGGGTAATAGCTGTGGGATGGGCAGGGATACCTTTGGGATGGGGAATAGCTGTGGATAGATAAACCTCCAGTGCAAGCAGCAGTGGACTGTATGTCCACTCTCCCAGCTGCCACAACTTTGGCGCCTTCATTATCAATAACAATGTAAGCATTGATCCACACATTTGAACATAACACAAACTCTTTATTAAATGCCCTGTTCATGTAGTGCCCACCCAACATACATGGCCCAATTCTCATAATGTTCATTGTAGGCCCACCAACTATCATGGCCCAATCTTATCAGTGTATGAGACAGGCTGAAGGAAGCATCCATTTAATCATCTATCATCTCGTCTTGCCACTCCACTGCTCCAGCTGGGGAGTTGCACCAGTGTTTCAGGGAATTGTGGCTTCTTCTTCCCTTCATTGAGCTCTGTTGGGGCCTTGCACATCCAGAGTGTCTATCAGGCTTCGCCCTTGCCTCCATTCCCCAGGCTCCATGTCCCCATTTTCCTTGTTGGAGGTCCACGAGCCTGTTCGCAACACTGGTAGGCGCGTGCGCATGAAGATTGTGCAGGATGCAGCAAGCTTCGCACGATCCTCCTCACACGGTCTCTGGGTGATACTGCGCGTGTGTGAGAAGTACCTGGAAACCTGTTGGCCAGGATGCCAAAGGCGCTTCTCCACCCACCCCTTCCCTGGACAGCCCTGTAGTAAGATCCTCTCTTACGACTGTCTTTCGTACTGGGGTGAGGCATCTGGAGGTGTAGGGCTTCATGAGGGAGGTCTTGAGGGAGAAGGCGTCATCCCCCCAGGATGTAGGGCACATCTTGTGTGTCATTGGGCAGGGGTTCTGGATCTGGGAAGCCCCTCATGAATGAGGTTGCGTTCCAGCCCCTCCTGTGGTGACTGGCGTTGTATACCTGGCATCTGTGAGATGAGCCATTGCCTGAAGCATCGATGTACATGAACTTGTTAGTCAGCATCGACCATGGCGAAAGAGGATGATGCTGAAAGAGAGCCCTTGTAGTTGAAATAAGTGCTTTGCAGGCCACGTTGCTTGCCATCTATGGCTCCAACGGGTCGCTGGGGAAGGTCCACTTGCTTCATACAACTGCTCTGCAACTTTCTTCCCAGTCTTCTTCAGTGGAGGGCACTGGAAGAGCTTCTCCAGGTATTTTCGATGATGGCCTGCACCACTTCTTTGACCAACCAATGCTGATGGTGTTGTGTGGCAACCCTCCAGCCGTACTGCATGGTCCTGTAGGTGGTCCCTGAGGCCAGGTGGCACAGAGTCCGCTGCCACCTTGAGCCCAGGCCAGGTTGGGCTGCGAAGTTGGTGCTCTGCTTGGTCAACCTGGGTCTCACCGCTCCACAACTTCCAATCAAACATGGCTGGCGGCATCCTCATGAAGACGAATGGCACGGTCGGTTTTCATCCCTCACTCACCATCAGCTTGTGTGTAGCGACGTAGCGTCTCTGCTCTTCATCCATCATCTCTGGACCATATCTACTCTTGGTCGCCTCCTTTCTTCCCGCTTAGAACAGTGAGAAAGAGCCTGTAGATGGCGTTCGCAACTGTTGCAGAACGGATGGTGCTACCAAAAGGACTGTCGTAACGATTCATGGTGGAGATGACTGGCATGCTGTGAAGAGCAAGAGCAAGATGAAGGCTGAAGAGGTCTGCACAGCAGGGCTACTGGACTGAAAGTGAGGTCCAGGTGAGTTCCTTCCCCTTTTTATAAAGAAATATCATTTTTTCACTCAAGTGTCCTTTTGCATCCTCTAGGCATCCTGCAGACCATCCTAAATATCCGAGATACATCCCCTCCTGCAAAACGGTTTTCCGCTTTTTAATGCTTTGTAAGCGAAGCTGCATCCACTTTCATCCTTTCTCCGTCTGCTACTGACGCTGTGCGTCCGTTCCACTCGTCTGTTTGGTTTCTCGCCTGTGTCCGTTTTCTGCTGGAATGGATGCGAGTTGCGTGGATGTGCAGCGGATGCCTATGTGATTATAGCGGATGCCATAACGATGAGCGAGCGATGTAGACAGTTGCCTATGCGTGCGGATATCTAGACACGGATGCATTGGATACATTTTTCCGCTTCAAAAAGTTTTGAGCAGCTCAAAAACTCTTCGGATGGAACCTCAGTCGACAGATGCTGGACGGATAGAGAGGATGAAAAACGGAGGCAGTGAGTACAGAACGAAAGCATCGCATTAACCAACAGATGGCAAGTGTTTCCTTCCGTTTTACATCCTCTTTCCATCCGTTGGTGCAGTGTGACATGGGCTTTAATAGCACCATCATAAACACCAAGTAAGCACTCTGAATAATTCTCTCAAATAAGATTTGTATCTTGTTCAGGAGATGTAGTTTAGTCTTTGATTACCCCATATTGTTAACTTAAATGGCCTCTATTTACAATTATACCAATTACCATCAAGAGTCATTACTTGATTTGAACACACTGTTCACACTTTTTTTTTGTAACAACAGCAGACAACCATGTTTTATCTGTATGCATCTATATGCTGTCCTTCTTGCAAATGATCAGACTCTTAGCAATACAAACACAAAAACCTTTTTATTAATTTTAAATGTTTAGATTACCAGATGTTTTTGTGTATATTGACAGTTGTTTTAGGATACAGCAAAATTAGTAGTTACTTGCATTATTTACTATTCTGCTCAGAAACATTGGAGCAACTTACATTCCAATATTGTAACAATGACAAATGTAGACACTTCACCAGCTCTTAGCTTTATTAAATTTAATATCACACAATGAATTGTCCTTTCAGCTATTAATGTGGATAGTAGATCCCATGGGCTATTAAAACATTACTTAGATTCCAGTCACATGAACACTAGTAACACTCTTGGCTGGCAAATGATAGTATTAGATAATATTATATTATAGAATATGAGTATCAGTTTGGTCTAATAGTTAAGACACCAGGCTATAAAGCAAAAGACCATGAGTTCAAATCCCACCTTAGCTGTGAAAATCAGCTGAATGACCTTGGACCAGTCACTCTCTCTTAGCCCAATCCACCACACAGAATTGTTGTTGTGAGGAAAATAGGAGGAAGAAGGTATGCTGGATGTGCTTGCTGTCCTCAGTTATTTGTAAAAATAATAAAGGTGGGATGTAAATGAATCAGTAATCACTCATAATATTCTGATGGTATTTATAACATGCCAGTGCTGCTTTCCCACTGTTTGGGAATCACTTGTTTTTCTGTTTTATTATAGAGTTTTCATGTTTTCTGATATCTGAAAAATAGGGTGAAATGATGATAATAAGACATGTCCAACATTTTCCATGGCAATTCAGGAATGCCATATGATTTCAGTCAATTTTTCATTTCCACAGAACACATATAGATAGCTGACAATTTCTTTTTCAATATTATTAGACATACAAATCCAAGATTTTATTCTTCTTGCTTTGGCTGTAGTCTGTTTTCTGATATAGAATCTCTCAAGTATGACAACTCTTGTAATGTGCTAACACTCACATTAAGTATTTATTCTCAAATGACTTATGCCATTTATTTCTGGGAAGGGCTGGGTAACTCTACGCAAACAACATCAAGTTACTTGGCATTACTTAAAGAAGATACACTTCACAATCTTTGTAAGAGCATGTGCTACCAATGTACAAGAACACCATCAACAGTTTTCTGAAAATTGTTTGCAGAAAACTATCATTAATGTGAACTAAATGGGTAAAGCTTGATCTAAATGATTACATGACACAACCATATAGCTTTCTTTATAATAGTTGGTGAATGGTTTGCTATTCTCTCTTCCAGGATCCCTTTGACTCCCTGAACAAGCTCATAACCTTGACATTCCTTGATAGTTTTTCATTCAAGTACTAGTCAGGTTGGACCCTGCTTCAATTTCTAATAGAAGATTGGTCAGGTACCACCATATGTTGAGACTCTGATGTTAAACACATCTTCTAAAAGCATTCCGATTGAATTTCCATCATTGTCAATACCCTTGCAATTGACCCTTTTTCTCTCTGTCTGCAATTCTGGTCAAATCAACTGAGAGATCTGTAAGCATAAAAATTTGTTTTATTATCCTAAGGAAAGCATTTTCCAAAGCTATTCTTTCACGCTTCCTTTCTGGACTTTCTGCTGTAATAGACATATTATCCACCCTTTTTATTTAAGTAATTTTTGTAACAAAATAGTTTTAAAAACTTCCCTGAGGGTGTGTTGTGGTTCTCCGGCAGCAGGTGCGGACGGCTGATGTCTCTGAGAGTGAGGACTCAGATGAGGGGCCTGTGTGTGATGCAGGGATGAGGCCAGGACTATCGGAGAATGGGGTGCTACCTTTGGAGCTTGTGGAATTTGGCAGTAGTGATGCAGAGGACCCTGAGGAACCTGTGCCCAGTGCGCATGCGCGCAGGGCTGCTTGAAGGAGAGAACAGCTGCAGCAGCTTGGGCGACTTGGGAGTAAAGCTTCAAGGTGATGGCCCCTCCCATAAGAGATAAAATCCAGCCCTCGGGGTTGAGTTTTTTGCAGGAAGCAAAGAAGTTCTTTCAACTCCAAGTTCTTGTGGAAGTCCTGTCTATTCTGGTTTGTTTTTGGAGACTTTTGGTTTTGGATATTTCCCTGCAATTAATCTTGTGTTCTTGACAACCTTTCACAACCTTGAAAGGGCTTACTTTTATCTGGGACAATTAGTTTTCATGACTCTTTGCTGTGATTGAACAGAATTCACAGAGATGCATTAAAAAGGTTTGCTTTTATATATACTTTGTGTTTATTTGATTTGAACAAGACTTGGGTCAGAACAGGGTGAAGACAAACAATAAAAATGATATATTCTCTAAGGTGGATTAAATGAAATGATGACAATTTTATTTATTTATTAAATTTATATGCTGCTCACCTTGCAGTCAAACCACTTGAATTTTAAGATTCATCTAGTGTTGCTTCTCATTTTCATTCAGAATAGTAAAAATGTTCATGACTGCCAGATAGCATCTTCCATTGAAGTAGTGATATATTGCTGTCTGTAAACCACCTTGTTTGAATCATGTGAGTTCAAAGATATTCTCAGCTTCCTGTTTGTCTTCTTATAACAAGACTGCTCATCCAAATAATTGTTCTTGCATCAAAGATTCAACTATATTTACAATGTTAACAAATCAAATCAAAAGCATAATGTGCTATTCTTCCCAAAAAGGGAATAGAAGACATATCTATTAACTGTTATATAAAATGGTGATGGATAGTTCTCCCCAAGGCTCAGCATTTCAACAGCAATCTATAGGCTACAGTACTAAAACTCTTGGGACTATAATCTTTAATAGGGCAGAAGAACACATCACAGGGTATTTTTTTTTAGAATCAAAGTACTGCAAATGGGCTAACTTACAGAATGCTGGGACCCATTAATATGAAAATTAAATTTTGGAAAGTTCTTGCCATTTTACTTCCACTGTTCTGCTGCTATGCTTATGTAATCCTCATACAGAACATTTCCTGACAATTTCTCACAAGTCAAAACGCCTGGGAAGCTTCCCCATTGATGTGGCAAAACCAGTGGGAAGCCTTACTCAATGTCATCTGCTTCCTCACTTATATTGTGAACAGAGATAAGCATTTGAATGTATATATATTGTTTATGTGCAGTTGTTTATAGAATCACACTAAGAAAGCAGGATTGTGAAGGTATTGTATCATAAGCATTCAGGTTTGCACAAAATATTTAATTTGGTATGATTTTGAGGTTGACTCAGCTTCTGTTCACTTAAGGATTCATTAAAATGTACAGTTTGTTCAGAAGTTTCTAAACCATTGCAGATAACTTACACCTGGCTCAAGATTCTATCTTCTTTGCCCTATTTATTGCAAATCTTCCCAAGTACAGAATAGTTCTAAGGGTGACCTAGTTTTTCTGATTTGTTATTATATGTCCTTAGATTGTAATTTTTCAAATTCTGCCATCTTTATGAGAACTCTTTCACATTCTCTTTCCTGGTTGGGTAGCTTAAGTAGTTCCTTGAAAGGTGTTACTGTAATTACCCAGTTTTCATTATTTCAGTTGTATGGCATACACCAGTTACTTTTTCTAGAATGAAATAAAGCTCTCCCTGAACTCTTTCCTTTATTCTCTCATCTTTCATCCTTAATATAATTTCATCCTTTTCCATTTTATCAGTTCTAGACCCAAATTCACAATAATTAGCTTCATTGTATAGCTCCTTAACAAATTGTTCAACAGTATTTTCCTAGATCTGGCCATTATTTCTTTTGCAATTATATGCACACATATCTTTCTTACAAAACATGCAATGTGTGTTATGAACTTCAAAAGAATCTAATCAAGATACTTTTTGGTTGGAAGTATTTGTTTATGTGTGTATTTTTATGAACATCTAATATTAAGATTAGATATGCGCACACATACAGTACATAGAATAATATTTCTATCACTAGCATTTTCAGTTCTGGCATGATTTTTCTTTTCATGCAAGTCAATAAGAAGGCCTGAAAAAGTACGTACTCATAAATGTTGCTGTTACATTAAATCTTCCCCATGGTAAGAATAATCCAAGCTAGCTTCTGATAATAAATGATCTTTATCCCTTACTGAAAGAAGTAAGTGTTGAAGCATCCAAGCCTTGTAAAGTGAAATATTTAGTAGGATCTGGTGGAGATAGCAAAAATTGGACAGTGAACATGGCTTAAAAGACAATATACCATCCATAGAAAGAGGAAAGCATGAGAAAGAAACTCAAAATAACTGGTCCCAAAAGTATTTTTATAAAAGGCAGCTGGACTTTCTTTGTGTTTCCTGATGTTTTGCTTCTCATCCAACAAGCTTCTTCAGTGAATTTTAGTCTTTTAAGGCCCAGTCCCACTGCACTTACAGATGCAAAGAGGATGTAAAATGTTAAAAAAAGCTTGTCATCCATTGGAAAACGCTATGCATATGCATCTGGTTGTGTACTCATCTGCAACGTTTTCAGTACGCTCTATCTGTCGAGCATTCCGTATCCTGCGATTTATCCACTGCAAGAAAGTTTGCAGCTGCAAACAAAACTTTGTGAATGGATGAACCTTTCCGTGTGTACGATGTAAACCGTGACTCATCGAGCAAACAAACTTTCTATGTCCATTTATCATCCATAAATGTCGCTTGTATCCTCTCTGCATCCTCTGGGCATCCTTGCAGCTGCACATCCATGGCGCTGAAAAAAGAAGAGGGAGGAAACAAAAGGTATCACGGAACGTCTACACAGCATAGTAGCACGGAATAAGAAGGTATGCGCAGTGAATGGTTGCATCCGATATACATCTGGCGCAGCATCCCTTTCTTTCCTTTAGGCCGTCGTGATGCATCCGCTTCCCTCCGCTATGCTGTCCACTTTGACCCTTATCCCAGGAACTCCTTCGGCGGTGATCATCCGCTTCCATCCTCTTAGCTTCTATGAACATCCATTAACATCCCTGCTGACATACTAAGCACGTCATGTTCTTTTCTGTTCCTGTTTATGCAAATTTTTCACCACTTTTTGAAGCGGATGACAACGGATGGAGCCACCCCCGAAATTTTGCTCATCCACTGTGTCCTTTCTGCATACGTTTTGCATCTGTCAGCCAGTGGGACTGGGCCTTAAGGAAAAGCTGAGATGGACAAACTCACTCTAGAGCTAAAAGGCAAAGAAGAGTCAGAATACTATACAATATGGGATAATTGGTATGAATGATTGAATAGTAGGAATGAGAAAAGTAGAGATAAGAAAAATGTATATAAATGAATATAAATGTATGGAGATTTGCATATGTAACAATGATGCCACAGTGTTGTTATCGATGAGAATAAGATATGTAAATGTGAAAAAGCATAATAAAAACAAACAAACAAACAAAAAAGCACCTTTAGGACAACCATGTCCTGGATCACTGAGAATCTCCATAGACATTCAAAATAACTGGCTTGATTTTGTTTAGGATAATATGGAACAGAGAGATACAATGATAGGTTTAATGACTGATGTTAGGCCTTCAAGATAGGAATGTTGAGAAACAGGTATGTCAAGAAACAGACATGTTGTTTATAATTATAGGGTAGAAGAATGGAATCATAACTTTCCTTCTGACTCATGTGATATCAAACAATAGCAAGGTGGGAACTAGAGTGCTTCCACTTTCTTCCTTCTTAGAACTATATCCCCCCCTTTTTTTTTGAAAGTCTCTGCTTAACAGTTTGCTCATTCCTGTCCCATGCCAAAGGCCAGGAATAAATTCCTTCATATGCCATTGTTCAGTCATTCCTCCTCTCTTCATTAGGTTCTTGTTTCCTGAAGGGTTTTTTTTTTTCATATCTGTCACCTACCTTTTTCTCTGTTTCTGACACTACCTTATTGACAGATTTCAGGACAGGTACAACTACATATTTCTGTTCTTCCAGAAACACAAGCACTTATTCAGAAACTATTGAACCGCAGACATTTCAAGGACTCAATACTGCTAGATAAGCTGCTTTAGTGCAGACAGTAAGGAAATGATTTATATGCAGAAGCCCTGCCTGATGCAGAACACAGAGATCAAGCCCTTTATATAGATTTGTCTGCCCCAAGGTTTTACATCTTTGGACTTTTCCTTCTGCTTTTTCAGTCCAATGGATTCATCATTTTCTTTTTCTGCCAGCCCTGAGACTGTAATGGATCCATTCTTTCTATACACAATGCTTCTAACCTAGTCTGAGTTGCTTTGCTTTCTGCTTTGCCAACTTCAACCCTTGAGTTGCTTCCCTTTGGGACTCCCTTCAGAGATGTGCCTGAGAATGAATTATTATTATTCTGGGTGGTCATGCAGTCAGCCAGATGCTTAGACTCCATTTGATATTTCTCTCCACCAACTGAGTCCTTCTCAAGGACTTGGGATAAGCAGATGTTATTGATTAATAATATTAAATGGCTCAACACTGGATGTAAGGCATTCCAAGTAATGCTAACTTCTGCAATTGATTGATGGTGATTTTGTCATTGCTAATGGTGTTCAAGTGGTACACCAGTTGTTTTGAAATTCCACCCAAGGTGGCTGTTACTATTGGTTCTCTCTTTGCTTTCTTTTGTCGTAATCGTTCTACTTCTATTTGCAGATTTTTATATTTTGTTATTTTCTCCAATTCTTTCTTTTTCTACTCTGCTATCTCCAGCTACTGCTATCCAAACTTCCAAACTTCTTTATCTTCCTGATCAACAATTGATAAGTCTGGAGTGTTGTGTGGCAGACACTTGTCTGTTTGAATTTTAAAGTCCCAGAACATTTAATTTTCTTCATTTTCTATTATTTTGTCTACTTTATAATATCATAAGTTCTTGCTTGCAGGTTATGAATATTTCTTGCAGATATTCCAATCACTATTTCATCATAAATTTATGAGGAAAAATTTTGTTAATTTTTTTCTGGGTGGATGGTAAACATAAATGAATATTCTCCTAACAAAATGAAGTCATGAGCCAGAGAGACCCAAGCATGATTTCTGGACTTAGGCACCAAAGACTCAGGTGACAATTGACTAATAAACTGTTTTAGCATGCAGTAGGAGATCCTCCTAAGTGTAACAATCTATTGCTATACACAGATTTCAGATGGCTTCTTGACCTGGTAATTTAAAGACAGTTGGGAGTCTGAGGCCTGCTTTTACAGTGGAAGATTGTGTTCTGCACACACTTTGTTGTCAGATGAGGCACTGTACGAAGTGAGCTTGTAAAGGAAATCTATCAATAAAGACAGCAGAGTCTATACGACTATTGGCCATAAATAGAAAATCTCTGTAATCCAGCACAAATTTATCAGAGCTTATTAGTGAAACTCAACCTCTTCTGGGCTGGATTCAGAAGATGGTCAATCGATTTGGCACATGCACATGTACACGAACACACACACACACACACACACACACACACACACACGCCTCAAAAGAAAGTGAAAATATTTCACCTGTAGATTTCTTCAAGTTCCATCAAGATAAAAGGTTCTTATAGCAAGGCCAGGAGTGGTACAAGGGGATCTCATTCTTGCCCATGTGAACAGGAACATATCTTAGAGAAAGATATGTGATATATGTTCTTCTGTTTGAGAAGCCTGGTGGAAAGATGCTGGAAGGAACGAAAGCAAATATATGTGTGTCTCAGGATAATGTTGTAGGATCCAATCACCAGGAACGAGGTTTTTGTCTTGCGAGCTTTCAGACTCATGCTGGAGCCTGTCCTCAGGCAACTTCTTTGTGTGCTTTGAGTGTTCTGTGTGTGGTATTTATATTTAGATCCTGGAAGGGGCTCTTCTCACAATATTTAATTCATCTCAATAAGCCACTGCTATTGCATGTTGTCCCATCACTCCTTTAACAGCTTTATATTGACTTTATTATTGTTATGATCCATAACAAAAATAATTGCCAAAGAGTTATCCACCCTAATTAATTAGAAGGAAATTTTCATAATCTGGGTTATAAATGTGAACTCAAAACTGTCAGGGCTTCTGCAGGAAATTGGAGAGTACTGCAGATAATACACCCACGCTTGAATGTATCAAGTTCAATTAGAAAAGCCTTCACTTAGTTCAAAAGTGTTTCCTGGTGAATTATTTTTATGCCAACAAACAGCAATTGATTCTGAAGAGATGAAGAACTGTTATTCCATTGATTATCCATAGTCATTTCTAGATGCTCTTTGTCATATGATAAATCTTGCTTTGTTCAGCCTCTAGTCTGTTTATTTTCAAGGGTCAATCAAGTTTGTAGAAAGTGATTCCTCATAACCCATAGGTTTGGTCATGCTGAATCCTATAGAGGGAGGGGGAGAATAACAGGATTATGATTCTCTCTGATTCAATAAAATAATCTCACTGAAGGTCAGATTATCAGGATCACCCTAGAGTCAGTGATCAGGAAATCACCGATAACAAAACAACCTAAATAATTTTGAATTCTGGAGAAGAGTCTGCTAAATCCCAAAGACAGTTTTTAGATGCATGCAATTACTTCTTTTCTTATCTGGTCTTGTAGTTGAAAACATGTACAGAGCTTCTGTTTCAAAGAAAACAGTTTCCTTTCCAAGGCAATAATTGTCTTGAATCAAACAGCGCGTTTGTGATCTAGTCCTATGAAGATAGTGGCATTTTTAAACTATTTAACTTACTAAATGTTTTAGATAGGTTTTAGACTAGGTTTTTAATTATTATTATTATAATTATTTTAATTTTTAAATACTTGTAGTGTGATTGTGATGTAGTGTTTGGGGCACTGTGCTGGAGTAGCTTTCAAATTTTATTGTATTCGTGGAATGCAATGACAATAAAGGTAAAATTCAAAATGCAGATTCAAAATTGGTGGAGGAGAAGAAGAGCCAATAAGAGTAGAGAGAAGGAGGAAAACGTGCAGAGCGGTCTTCCAAATCCAGCCTGAGATCTCTCCTGCCCCTTGTATGAGAAAGGAAGGAAACCACATTGTTAAAAAGAGACTAAAAAGTAGAGCTTATTGTTAGTTACCACAATTGAGCACCCTCCTACTAATCCATCTTACAGAACCAGCCCATGGAGGTGAAGTTACAGGAAATCACACTGAGCAGCCCTTAGGGCTGTGTGCTCTTCTCCCTCTACACCAATGACTGCATCTCTAAGGATCCCTCTGTTAAAGTACTGAAGTTTGCAGATGATACAACAGTCATCGGTGATGCACATGGATAGAAGGTTGAGCAAACTTGCCCTGTGGTGTATTGGAACAATCTGGAGCTGAACATGCTTAAAACTGTAGAGATGAGAGTGGTTTTAGGAAGACCTACTCTACCACCTCTTATTATATTTCATAGCACAGTATCAGTATCCTTCAAGTTTCTGGGTTCTATAGTCTCCCAGAATTTGAAATCCCAATTTAAATAACATTAAACCATCATTAAAAAAGCACAATACCAAATGTTCTTCCTGCACCAACTTAGAAAGTTCAGACTGTCCCAGGAGCTGTCAGTACAGAGGAATTATTGAGTTTATCATCTGTAATTCGATAGCTGTCTGGTTTGGTACAGAAACTAAACAGGACAGGTCCAGACTTTAAAGGAAAGTTAGAACTGCAGAAACAAACAATTGCAACCAGCTTGCCTTCCATTGAAGAACTGTACATTGTGTGGGTTAGAAGGAGGGATTATTATTATCTGGACAATGTATCTACCCACAAATGTGGTGTTTTAAAAAATCTAGCCGTCATACCAGAATATCCTACTTTCCATTCACTGATCATCTCTCCAAAGATCTGCAACTTTCCTAGATTTGTCTACTTACAAAAATAAGCCACCATTCCTCCCCATGGAGATATATTTTTTTCCTAAAATGTAGACAGCTGGAAGCTTTCAGAATAATAAAAAATACTGTATACTTTATTTAAACAACAACAACAATAACAACAGTACTGTCCACCATCCCCCAAGTGAAAAAAAATATCAGAAAAGGCATTCTAAGAGTATATCCAGATAGCGACATATGAAACAAAATCCTCTTTTGGGAGGAACAAACACTCTAAAAAATGTGGAGCGCAGAAGTCTGCATAATATTTGACTGAGTAATACAAGATCAGAAATCATGATTCAATTTTGGCTTGCTTAAAAAAAAATCCCAATTTAAGCTAGTTATCAAAAATGACAAGTTAATTAAAAAAAATTGGAAGAGACATTTCCCAATTCCTTGTTCCACAGGAGACAAAGGTGTGCTTGAATGGAATTCTGTGGCTTGTGTATGTATCAGTCATTATATTTTCTGCATAAAAGGGCCCTCCGGTGACATTTCCTATTTGTATATCATATGGTAAGCTCTTGATTATAAATTCCACTGTCTGGTCTTGCCATTATTTCTTAAGAAGAAATAATTCCACTGTCAGTAAATGCACATGTCCCTAGCCATGAAAAGTGACTTATGAGACTCAGTGACACCTGCACGATGAAAAGCAGTCACAGCAGGTAACATAGCCAGAGGCAATGGCAGATGTGCTAGGAGTAATTATCTTTGCAGTTTGACAAGGAGTCAGGTGTTCATTTCCAGCACCTGAATCCCAGATATCCACCGATGGGCTTTGCAGACCAAGAGTATTAGGGCTAATGTGCCAGGAGGACATTAATATATATTTGATGATAAATAAATAAATAATATCCCAAAGGCTTATGGAGATAAAATCATATAATCAAATAACGATTTAAAAGTCAGAATAGCAGGGGAACCCTGGTTACCAAATATGCCTTTGTACTTTCATGTTGTCTGTTCTTTTATAGTTCAGAACTCTTTTCTAAAACATTTTCTTTTCTTTCTTTTTTATTTGTGGGTATTATAAATATGCTCCCTGCCCTGATACATGTGCACCTGCATTTTGGGAGAAAATGTATCAAATGTACACACCCCACCCATATATGTAGGCTCATTTATGCCTAAAATAATAGGTCCAGTGCTTAAGCTATAACAGTTTATTCTTTCCCTAATTTTAAAAATGTTTTAAATCTAATTTTATTGTGTATTTCATTTTTGAGCAATTTACCAATCACCAACAATTAGGTCTGACTATGTTGTGGTTAACCGGCAGCAGGTGTGGACGGCTGAGGAGAGCGAGGATTCAAATGAGGGGCCAGGACTATTAGGGCATGGACTGCCACCTTCAGAGATTGTGGGGGCTGGCAGCAATGATTAGGAGGTTCCCTAGGAGCCTGTGCCAAGTGTGTGTGCGCTCAGGGCTGCTCATAGGAAAGAGCAGTTACAACAGCACAGATGACTTGGGAGTTTGTGACTTGCAAGGTAATGGCCCCTCCTTCAAGAAGATAAAAGCCAGCTGTGAAACGAATGTACTTTGCAGAAGGCAAAGACATTTTGAAATTCTTGCCTCATAGACATTCCATTTTCCTGAGTTTGCATTTGAAGATTCTTGTATTGCAAATTATTTCTTGTCTGTTATTTTTTGGCAAGTCTTGAACAGTTCAGCAAGGCTTGTGCTTATCATAACTAATTATTTTGCAGAAGGTTTCTGTTCCCTTTGGATTGTGTTTGATTTGTTGAAAGAAGGGTGTGGGTCAGAACAGACTATGAGTGGCATAACATTTATGTATGAGAGAAATGTGAGCAGGATTATACTGCATTGCTATTAATTTTATCTATTTTAATGTTTAAAGAGTCGCATACAGCCATACCATCTGGCAAATATGATACTTTCTGTTGCTTACTTTTGCCATCTTTGGTGACACAGAGTATATGGAGCACAGCAAATGAAATCATAATAATCCACTCCAATTTAAACAAGGTTTATTTCAAACCCAACCTCTTATAATGCTTTTTGCATGTTTCTATATCCAGATGTTTCCAGATTTTCCCCTACAACTTTAGTTACTTGGAGATCTACTTCATTAACTGGGATAATTTTACTCTTCTACTTTTTCTACTTCTAGCAAGTCTTTTAGATGAAGTTCAGGGAGTTTAACATACTTTTAGATAGCTACTTATTTCACTTCCCAATGTTGGAAATGAGTTCATGCTCCCCAGCAAATATTTTCATTGCTGCAGTCCTCTGAACTCTCAAGCTCATCCAAATGTTCAGAGAGCCAGTAGGAGATTGCAAAGAGGAGTACCTAAAAAACACAGCTGCTTCCTTCTTATATGACTGCCTTTATTTTTGCAAAGAGAAAAAACAGTCAGTCCAAAATAACCTCATGGAATGGTGGAAATATATGACCTAAGCAAGGAGGGATGAGACCCAGGGAGCTGGTCTCTGGGAGGAGGCAAGAGGCAATAGCTCTCACTAATGGAAAACCAGTAATCTGACTTCCCCGTCATTAATACCGCAAAGCAATCTTCTCAGTGTTTCCTGCACCACAGCAAAGCCAGAAATTAATTGGCTGAGATGGTTGAAAAAAGAAAAGCTAATATTCTGAGAAATAACTGATGCCAGAGTGATTTTTAAAAAGCTACTCAGAGTTTTCCAGATGTTTTGGACTTAAAATTGTCCAACTGTCTAGTGTTAAACATTTTGGAATTTTAGTCAAAAAATATCTAGGAAGGGAAAGATTACCTGCAAGAGTGCTTTCTTCTTGTTGGTCCTAACTTGTTACTTGGATCTACCCTCCCGCCTCTTCCCAATGCCATTATAAACTAGGAGAATAGAACTGAACTGCCAATAACTGAAGTCAGAGCTGACTGCTCAGCACTAAATCTGCCATTGATTTGACTCTGTTTAAGGTTGTTCTTTATTGTCAGATGGAATAGAAAATTAAGCTTAGCTGCATTGACAATTTGTGAAGAAGGAGGATGAAGAATAAAAACCAAAAGAAAAAAACAAAAAAGGGAATGTGTATTTTAGGAAGCTATATATGATATGCTTGCAACTCTTGCACAAATATATTGCTAAATTATTTATGCCTATTTTCAACTGTACCCTTAAAAATTGGAATAATTTTGCACAAGCAATATTCAGGCTATTGGATTTCTTCTCCTATTTAAGAATGCTGAAAGTACTTTCTGTTCTGCTTGCCTGCCTATCTATCTATCTATCTATCTATCTATCTATCTATCTATCTATCTATCTATCTATCTATCTATCATCTATCTATATCTAACCATCTAATCTATCTAAGACTTATTTCAATCTTGCAATCATATGGTTTATGTCCAAAATATTTTTGTTATGCATAAAAATTTATGCCTAATATTGTGCATATTAGGCCATGAGATTTGTTTGTTGCTTGCCAGGAGTCTTACCTTCCACTACAATTTTCTTTAAATGCATAAGAAAATTGTGGTCGAAATTAAATGCCTGGCAAGCAATGGAAAAATCACATGGTCTAAATATTTGCAGCCAATATAATAGAAATCAAGCTTTTGCCAACTCAGTTATCTTTTTCATTACTAATACAATCTTCAAACAACCAAAATATCACCAGATGCAGTATGCAGAAATCAAATTGACTACATTATTTGGACACTGAGGTGGAAAAGGTCAGTTATGTCAACAAAACATGGCCGGAAGCTAACCACAGAACTTCTTGTATGCAAGTTGAAAGTCAGGTAAGAGCACAAGAACAAAGCTAAGTTTCCATTATATACCCAATATTTTCAAGAAGAATACTAAAGATTGTCCTAAACCTCATTGATGGTAAGCTAGAGGGACTGTGGAATGAAATCAAAGTAATGGCTATGGATGAATTTGGAAAGAATGATAAAGACCAAGCAGCAGAAGAAAGCGTACTGGTTGACAGCAGAAGCAATGGAATTCGCCAGGAAGTTAAAAACAAAGCCATGAAAGACAAAGAACTAAATAATCCAACACAAATTAGAGCCTTGCATAGAAAGGAGATGCCAGGCATTTAATCTGGTTTTAGAAAAGGCTGAGGAATAATGTCAAATACTAGCAAAAATACTCAATGTACTTCACTGATTATAGACAGGCCTTTGATTGTGTTAAATCTGTCAAGCTGTGAATTTTTCTTAGGAAAATGGGAATCCCAAAAGATCTCATTATACTTATGGTAAATTTGCACAAGGACAGGAAGCCATTGTCAAGAGAGAACCAGATGAAATGTATTGGCCCCAGGTTGGCAAAGAAATGAGACAAGGCAGCATGCTCATTCCTTAGTTATTCAACCTATGGGCAGAGAGAGACTTGAGAGAACCTGGGTGGTAAGATTAATGTAGTTTTAAAATTGGAGGAAGAAACATCAATAATCTACACTATGCGAATGATACTAGCTTCATAGCTGAAAATGCAAATGATATGCAAGCTCTAGTTATAAAAGTCAAAGAGCATGGTTAAAAAAAAGGGAGTAAAAATAAATAGAAAATAGATCAAACTAATAATAACCAGTTGAGAGCCACTTTGGTCCAATGGTTAAGTTACTATGCTAGAAACCAGGAGACCCTCAGTTCTAATCCTGCTTTAGGCATGAAAACTGACTAGGTGAATTGGGGTCAGTTTCTGAGGGGGTATTCAGCAGGTTCTGACCAGTTCTGGAGAACCAGTAGTGGAAATTTTGAGTAGTTTGGAGAACCAGCAAATACCACCTCTGACTGCCCCTGCCCCTATCTATTCTCTCCCTCCTAAATCCCAGCTGATTGACTGGATCATCTTTTATTGCCCTGCAAAGGAGAACAGAGCTGGAAAGCAGATTAGTGGGGTAGGGAGGGAATGGGATTTTGTAGTTACCTTCTCCCAGATATGGGGAGGGAATGGAGATTTTGCAGTAACCTCCCTCTGCCACACCCACCAAACCACACTATGCCCACAAGCCACGCTACAGAACCGATATTAAAATATGTTGAATCCCACCACTGGTCAGTTGCCCTAGACAAGTTCAGGTGTCAGATTAGTTGGTCAATTCCTGTCACAACCAATAATCAGGAAAAAAAACCAGAATCTGGAATTGTGGGAAAAATGTTAGGAAGGAAAAAAAAAATCCAAACAACTTAATGACAATAGGTGCAGTAACCAACCTTAAGGCTAGGTCACAGTGGCCGACGGATGCAAAACATATGCAAAAAGAAAACAGCGGACAAGCAAAATTTCGGGGGTGGCTCCATCCGTTGTTATCCACTCTCAAAAGTGTCCCAAATTTGCATAAACAGAATGGACAACAACGGAAAGGAACGGACGGGGGTAGTATGTAGCGAGGATGGTAAGCGGATATTCGTAGGAAGCCTAGCATATGGAAGCGGATGCAAGTGGATGACATATCCACAGGGCTTTCCGGGGGAGAATACCAAAGTGGACGTGTAGCGGAAGGAGCGGATGCATAGCGGATGACGCAGATGTATCACGGATGCCTATAGGATGCATAAGCGGATGCATAGTGGATGCAAAGTGGTCCACTGCGCACGTGGGGAGTATGAATTGCATCAGCTCCACGGATATAAAAGGATGCAGCTCACAAGCAGTCAGCATTCAGAGGAAAGACCTGCTGCCAGAGACATCTTGAAGGAACACCATGGTTCGTCAGTCAGGGAAGAAGAGAAAGCCTGTGCCTACTCCTGCCAGCCCTGGAAAGAAGGTAGAACCACCATCCCATCCACCCCCTGGTGCTGACTCTGAAGCTGCTGCTGCTGCTGCTGCTCCTGGTGTTGCTGCTCCTGGTGCTTCTCCTGCTGGTGCTGCTGCTGGTGCTGGTGCTGGTGCTGCTGGTGCTGGTGCTGCTGGTGGCTTCTCTCTGCTGCTGCTGGTGGTTGGTGGTGCTGCTGCTGCTGTGGTGGACCAGCCAAAGCCCTCAAAGCCTTGCCTGCTGAAGGCCCTGAAGCCCTGCCAGAGGGAGGAAGAGGCAAGGGAAGGAGAAGGGAGAGAGGAAACAGGACTCCATTTCAGAGGACCATGAGGAGGAGGTGCTGGAAATGGCCGAGGGAGATGAGTACCTGTGGAGAAAGGGCCACAGCCTCTATCGTGACACCAAGAGGAAGCAGGCAGTGTGGAGAGACAAGGCAGAGAGCCTGGCTACACTTCAGATATACTCCTGGGATGGTAGAAGCACATGCACACCTGGTATGGCAAGCTGCACCTGAAGAAATCTGGCCAGGCCGCTGTCAAGCTCAACTGACTGGAAGATGTACATCATGGCCAAGTGCGCAGCTTCCTGGAGGGTGAGATCCACCACCGAGGAGCAGCCCCTCTGTCAACCCTCTCCCTCAGACAGCCCACAGACAGCCAGTCCTCTTCCAGCCAGGAGACAGCTACCGTGTCCAGGCAGGTGTCTTTGGAGGGCCCCATGGCAGAGACCCCCCTCGACAGCTGCACTCCCCATGCCAGAGGACGTGGAGGATCCCCTGTCTCAAATGGAACAAGAAGAAGCAGCCCACCAGAGACGGCAACCACCCCACCCCCAGCTCCACCTCCACATGAAAGCAGGCAGCGGAGGCAGACGTAGAGCGGCAGAGCCACACTGTCGCTGGTGCGAGATCAGGACATGATCAAGACCAGGCAACAGAATCTTCTCTCTAGCTGGTCTAACAGCGATATACCATCCTCGAAAACCACAAGCCCTTCATCAGTACGTGAGCCAGACCCTCATGGACCTGCCCGAGGCCCAGTACCAGGTGATGAAGTGCAAAAAATGCACAGCACTGCTGCAACACCACTCCAGGCCCAAGCTGAACCTGCTCCGACCCAGTCCAGGACTGCTCCTCCACCCCAAGGTGATGTCACAGCCCTCCACGGCTTTCAACAGCCCCTCACTTTCCCAAGGCTATGAGTACCAGGACTTCCCACAGAAGAAGGGCAGCCCTTCCCAGTCGCAGGCCCAGGTACATCACATGGCCAGCAGATGCCTCACCTCACCCAGCTTGCAGACCAGGACAAACCCCACTTACCTCCTCCTTCCTCCACCCCACGCCAAGCCCTCAACAGAAATTCTATCTCAGTACTGTGTCTGACATCCCAGGTCCTTGGGAAGGCCTCTCAACCCTCATGGACTGAGTCAGCTACTTTGAGAGCTTCTTGAAACAACACCATCCCCTGTTGTTACTCTCGGGGCCAGGCACCCAATAGCGCATCAGACTCAGTCACTCCAGCCACCCAAGCCACCTCCAACAGTTCCTGGCCGCCTCAACAGCTGAGAACTATGGACATGCTGAGAGTGATTGAGAATAGTGCCAGAGACAGTTGTTACCTGTTCACCTTATCTTTGCTTAAAGACACTTTACTTGGTTCATTTTGCTTTTTTAATTAAAGTCATACAGTTTACTTAAAACAGTTTGTTAATAAAGGTTATCTTTGCTTCACACACTTGGTTCATTTTATTTACTTAATAAAGTAGTTGGTGAAAAAACTTTGAAAAAAAGGGTTAAGCCTTTGCATGCTTGTGGGATGGGTAAGGATAGCTGTGGGATGGGTAAGAATAGTTGTGGGATTGGTAAGGATAGTTGTGGGATGGGTAAGAATAGCTAATGGGATATATAAACCTCCAGTGCAAGCATAGTGGACTGCATGGTCCACCCTCCCAGCTGCCACACATTAGGCCTTTTTTTATCAATAACAATTTATTCATTGATCAACACATTTCAAAATAAACAAAGCTCTTTATTAATGCCCTATTCATTGAAGGGCCACTCAACATACATGGCACAATCTCATCAGTGTGATGAGACAGGCCTCAAGGGAGCATCCATTAAGCATCTACCATCCTGTCTTGCCACTCCACTGCTCCAGCTGGGAGTTGCACCAGTGTTTCAGGAATCGGTGTGCTGCTTCTTCCCTTCACGTGAAGCTCTGTTGGGGCCTTGTACATCCACAGTGTCTATCAGGTTTCGTCCTTGCCTCCAATTCACCAGGCTCCATGTCCCCATTGCCTTGTTGATGGTCCACAAGCCTGTTCTGCAACACTGGGTAGCGGGGTGCGCATGAGATTGTGCAGGATGCAGCAAGCTGCCACGATGAATCCTCACAGTCCCTGGGTGATGCTGCATGGTGGTGAGAAGTACCTGGAACCTGTTGGCCAGAGATGCCAAAGGGTGTTCTCCCACCACCCGTCTTGCCTGGACAGCCTGTAGTTGAAGATCCTCTCTTTAGGGGTGAGGTATCGGAATTGTAGGGCTTCGTAAGGTTAAGGCTTCTGAGGGAGAAGGTGTCATCAACCACGATGAAGTAGGTCACATCTTGTGTGTCATTGGGTAGGGGTCTGGATCTGGAAAACCCATGATGAGGTGCATTCCAACCCATCTTGAGGTCACTGGCGTCGTATACCTGGTATCTTGAAGCAGACCCGTTGCCTGAAGCATCGATGTACATGAACTTGTAGTCAGGATCAACCATGACAAAGAGGATGACACTGAAGAAACACCTTGTAGTTGTGATAAGAGGACCCTGAGTTGGCTGGAGCTTGGCAGGCCACGTGCCTTCCCATCTATGGCTCCAACGGTGTGGGGAAAGTTTCCACCTCTGATACCACTCGTTCTGCAACTTTCCTCCAGCCTTCTTCAGTGGTGGGACACTGGAGGAGCTCCTCCACGTATTCTTCGATGATGGCCTGCACAACACTTCTCTGACCACTTTGCTGATGGTGTTTGTGTGGCACCCTCCAGGCATACTGCATGTTTTCTGTATGTGGTTCCAGAGGCCAGGTGCTACAGAGTCAGTGCCACCTCAGTCCAGGGTCCAGGCTGGGATGGAAGTTGGTGCTTGGCTTGGTCAACCTGGGTCTCAGACGCTCCACAATTTCATTCAAACATGGCTGGTGGCAATCCTCATGAAGTGCTGGAATGCACAGGGTCTCCATTCCTCAGCTTCCACCATCAGCTTATCATAGAGTCCAAACTCCACTGTTCTCCACGATCCATCGTCGGACCCACACAGCTCTTGGACATCTCCTTCTTCTCCTTGTGTAGAAAAAGTGAAACAGTCTTTGAAGAGGGCTTGGTTCTGGTGTTGAATGATGGCAGCGACCATAAGGAGTGTGGTGATGATCCATGGTGGAGATCAATGGGTGATGTGGAAGAGCAAGAGCAAGGGTTGAAGAGGTCTGTACACCACGGCTGCTGACTGATAGTGAGATCCAGGTGGATTTCCTCCCCCTTTTTATTGGAAATGTTGGTTTTCCGCTAGGTGTCCTCCACATACTCTAGGCATAGCTGCAGACATCCTAAATAACTGGAGATACGTCCCATATACGAAACATTTTGTCTCCATATTTAATGCTTTATATAATGAGATGCATCCGCACATGCTTACATCCTTTCTATGTCCATGCTACTAACGCTGTGGGACGTTCGCGTGACCTTTTGCTTCCTCCCTCTTTCCGCTTTCAGCTGTAGTGGATGTGAGTTGAGGGATGTCCAGAGGATCCCGAGAGGATACAGCAGATGTGTAATGGGGAAATTGAACAAAACGGACATAGAATGTTTGTTTCCCGTATGTGTTGGGGTCGTACGCAGTGGAAAGTTCATCCGCTCAAAAGTTTTTGTGTAGCTCAAAACTTTTTGAGTGGATGAAATAGCAGTAGATGGATGTTTGACGGAATAGAGCGTATGAATCACATACGCAGTGAGTACACAACGGATGCATCACATTTTCAAACGGATGGCAAGCTTTTTTGTCCGTTTTACATCCTCTTTGCATCTGTTGGTGCAGTGGGACATGGGCTTTAGATATTGAAGGAATGGATAGCTTCTGCCTTTTAGAAACAAATATCAACAATAAGGTAAAGTTAAATCAAGTAAATCTAGAAATGTAGCCATGAAGTTCTTGGAAGAGATATTAAGATGCTGGGATGTACCTGTATCTTCAAAGATCATAATAATGCAGGGAATGGTTTTCCCCTATGATCACCTATGAAAGCAACACTTAAAGTTTGAAGAAGCAGGATAGAAAGAGCATTGATGCTTTTGAATCTTTGTTGAAGAAGATTCCTGATAATACTATTGATAACTAAGAAAAATAACAAATAAAATGTAGAACACAATAATTCAGAGTTATTGCTCAAGGCACAAATGATCAGACTCAAATTATCATATTTTGGATACATTATGTGAAGAACCAGTTTTCTTGGGAAATCACTAAGGCTAGGAATAATGGAAGGAAAGAGGATGACCAGTGTCATGGCAGATGGACTCTATTATTTATTTATTTATTTAATTGAACACTTACAATATAATAGAAATAAGAATAAACATAAGTTTAAGTACATGAAATAGTAACTAATAATTGGAGACAATAGGACAGGGACGGTAGGCACAATTGTGTACTTATGCACGCCTCTTAAAGACCTCTTAGGAATGGGGTGAGGTTGATAGAAGTCAGTTTGAGGGTAAAGGAGTGGGTAAAGGTTTAAGTATGTGACAACAGAATCAGGTTTGGAGTGGTTTACATTTAGTTTATATCTGTTATGTGCTGTTGTGTTGTTGTGGTTAAAGCTGAAATATTAATTAACTGGTAAGACATTGTAACATATGATTTTATGTACTGTGCTTAAGTCCAATCTTAGCCAGAGTAGTTCAAGGTTGTCTAAGCCTAGAATCTCAAGCATAGCGGTGATTGGTGCACTTTTGGAAGACACAAAGGTTAGGTTGGGATGGATCATCCTGGAGATGCTCTATCCTTGTGTTGTGGTTCACCAGCAGCAGGTGCCGATGGCTGGGGTACTGGAGGATGAGGACTCAGTTTTGAAAACAGTGCATAAATGAAAGACAGTAGGTGATACATGGTGACTAAAAAACTTGCCCATCCCATCCCCACCCAGCCTCTTACATCCTGCAACTGGAAAGAGGCCAGGTGCTTCCTTGATAGAAACTGCCCTGGAATCTGTGGCAGAATAACCAGACAGAAAATATGAGGTTTTTCCAGAAGTCACTGTTAAATCCCATAGCTTCAAGGTTGTTTTGCTGAGAATAACCATAACATGATCTACAGGGCTGCTTTATGATTTAAATTTCAATGTTTACTGGCAACATGCAGGGTGCTGAAAACAAATGGAGATTGTGAAGAGCTCCAAAAGGATTTCTCATAAGTGGCTGCATGATCAATTATAAACCAAATCCAATTTAAATGCAAATAGAGGCATATTGGAACATCTTTGCATAAATAGCAGATATACAATGCTGGGATCCAACTTGGTAGAGACTGGACAAGGATTTTGGAATCAAGAAGTTCAGTGGAACTGTCAATCCAAGTTTGTAACACAGGCAAATTCTATATTACAGTAATGTAAAGAAAATAAGCTTGCCAATATTCTAATGTATGCAAAATTGACTCTTAGAGTTATGAACAGAGTTCTAATGGCCAAATCCCAAAAGCCTGTTGCAGCTATGGTGCATCTATATCTAGCTGGGGAAGACAGAAGTAGGACAACTGAAACCAAGAGGAAATTGGAAGAATTTCAGAGTTCTTATTGATTCTTTTTCTGGCTCTAATAGGATCCATCCAATACCCAGTAAAAGAAATTGAATATCTTCCTTTCCTTCCTGCAACTTCTTTGAGCAATGTGAAAAAACTATTTACAATATCCTCCTCCTCATCAACAACAATATCTTGTTGACTGTGAGATCAACCACATAATAATAGTAATCCAGTTGAGAAGGAGGCTGGCCTTGGACTATATTAGCATGTATTAGAGTAAACTACAAAAAGAGCAGTTAAGTATAACTGTATATTTATAACAGTGAAGAGATGTTATATCCTTTGTGTGTATTTGTGCACCCATGCTGTTAACACTCAAAGATCTTGACTATACTCTTACACCACATACAAGAGTAATACCAAGCAACAGTTTAGAAACAGGAAATTTGAATTAATGACAAATAGGCCTCTCATTAGATATGCAAGCATTTCTGCCTGCATATAAGCTAAAGAAAGATAGAAAGCAACAAGCAAAGCAGACAGGAAAATTTGCCCACTTAAACACTTAATTCTCAAGAGGAGAAAGAGGAGATAAGGACAATCACAATTAAATACATGCAAAGGTACAGCAGATATCAATCAAATGGGAAAGATAAGGATCTTTTTAAAGAAAATTAGAGAAATTGAAAGAGTTTTAATGCAAAATTACATAAAAAAAGAAAACATTTGTAGAAGAAAGATATAAAAAAGAGATGGCACAAATACATAGAAGATCTGAATAACAACAACAAAAAGATGATATATGCAAAGATTTGATCACTGAACCAGAACCAGACATTCTGAATTAAAAGAAGCTAAATGGACCCTAATGAATTTTGCTAATTACAACAAAACTGCATACATTGACGATATACCAGCAGAACTGTTCAAAATCTCACAAGATGATATGAATATGAAAAAGAAAAAGAAAACAATGGCCAAGGGATTGGAAAAATTCCATTTATATTTTAATGCTAATAAAATGTAATATGAAAGAATGTTCCAACTACTAAACAATTGCATTTCTCTCATATTTTTGTACTGGTCTGTGACCATAATAAAGATTGAATTGAATAGAACATCTCACATTCTAGTAAGATAATTCCCCAAGCTTTACAATACAGACTTTGACAAAACAAGGAACAAGAACTGAGAGATGTACTAGCTACATTCAAACTATCAGGGTAATTATGGTCACAGAGAGGTAATAAAAAAGTCAAGGGAATTCCAAAAAGACACGTGCATTTTCTTTGTTGAATATCCAAAGACTTTCAACTGTGTAGACAATAGCCCTTGTAAATATGGGCATATTGGGCCACATCAACTGATTACTGAAGAATTTGGTTGATGACCAAGAAGCAATACTGAGAATGGACTATGCAGCAACTAAATATGGTACATTTAGATTATATACCATATCTCATTTAACATATATGCAGAACACACAAAGAGAAATGCTCGGTAACAAAAATACCAATGACTACCAGGGGACAAAAAAATGGATCATTAAACAAATCAATCCAGAGTTCTCAATTGAGGCAGAAACAACCAGGTTCAAATTGTTATAGCTCAGACACAAAGTCTATAAGGGTTGGACTAGTAGAAGGAAAGACAAGAAGAAGATAGCAAGCAGTAGTAATACCATGGGGAAGCTGAATGACCAGACTGGGGACAGGTTGCTCTGGATGAAATCTGTGTGGATGAGAAGATTTGATTTTGAGTTGATAGTAGATCACTATTATCATCATCACTTTCACTAGATGACAGCAAAGAGTTTACTGAATGTTTGCAGTCTTGCTTCTTCCCAGTCACTCAAAGTATCCGGGCTGCATTTTCATTGGTTAAACTCTGCAAAGCAAAAATAAATAAATAACCATAATGGAGAACTACCACTATTTGCAAGCACATTAGGGCCAGGGGTGGGATTCAAATTTTTTAACAACTGGTTTTTTGGGCATGGCTTTGTGGGCATGGCTTGTTGGTCATGGGACAGGGAGGACTTGGCTAAGTGGTCATGTGACTGGGTTGGTGTGGCTAAGTGGCCATGGCTAGGTGGTCATATGACTGGGTGGGCGTGGCCAATTTAGTAGTCCATTTTGTCTTTGTTCTCCTAAGCTGTACTTGGTGAACCCAAGGCATCTATTTATTTAACAAAATCCCCACACCCAAGAGAAAAAGAGCACAACTTTCTTGTCACTTGCCTAACAACAGCATCTTCAGGCTCCTTAAAACAGGCAATTAAAAAAAAAGAATAAAACAAACAGGATTTCCTTGAAAATAACTCCTGATCATATGTTTCAGAAGACCACACTGTAATGATATGTACAGAATAACCCTTGAGTAACAAGGATATGCATATGGAAACATTTATGAGAGTAGTTATGAATAATTATTCAACCACACACAGATACACTAAATTGAGTTAAAGTTTACTTTAAAAAATAGCACAGTCCAATAAACGGTCCAGGTCCAAAGAATATCCAATTACAAAGTCTTCTTACCGGTTGCCTTTGTCATTTACAGTAAACAAAAATATCAAAGTATAAGCGCAGCATAAATACAACAGAGAACCTTAGATAGCAACAGAATGTCAGAGAGATAGAATGTCAGAGACAGCAAGCTATGATATCTAGCTCCCTCTTTTGATAATTTGCAATATAATCAACCAATCGGAATATAGTATAAATCAATACAGTTATTTTGTCTTAAAGCTACAACTAATTAGTGGACAGATTCCTAACACACACAATAAACCAGACTGAGAACTGCACCAATTAAGACTGTAACTAAAACCTCCAAGATTTGGCAAAGAGAATCACTCTAAAATCCATTAGCATTGCATTTCTCTGAATGCATCATATACCTTTATTTTATGTACTGTAAATTGATTTCTGATGCATTTAACTCATGGAATGACCTTTTATTACTACTTCCAGCAATATTAATTTGCATTTCTTACATTATTTAAAATGAACATATTTCAAATTATACAAACCCTATTGAGATTGTCAGTAGGCAAACACTGATTTGCTCTCTCACACTCCCTACCTCAATTGGTTTTGAAAGGTAAATATTATATATAAAGTAAATGTTATAGGCAATACCTTAATGCTGATTAAATCTAAAAGAGGCCAAATCAGGAGGACTGACTGCTGACCAGAAAGTGACTCCCTGATAACTAAGGACAGGTCGTCAAATTTCATTTAGAATTAAAGAAATCCCACAGAGAAAGAAAAAACTTTTAAGTTAAATAGGCTTACACTGGTAATTACACATCTAATCAGCTTAGGTCCTGGAACACAGGCAATGAAACAACAACAAAAACACACTCTCCTCCTCTTTCACATGGTTGCTTCTGAACTAAAGAAGGCTAGCAATTGAGCAGGAAAGCTAGAATGGGAGAGATCAAATGCTAGCCAGTCGATGTCAGTCCTAGGGATTTAAGCTTTGGGCTCCCCTTTTTCTTCCTTCCTTCCTTTCCAGTGAGTGGCAGGAACTTGTTTGCAGGGTCTGAAATTTACTTTCCCTTTCTGCCTTTGCTCACTTCCTAGCCAAGGAATGCTTCTTCTTTTGCTGCCTCCCCACAAAAAAACCTCTCTTTCTTCCTCCTTCCTTCCTTCTCATATGCCTTCCTTCCTTCCCTACCAGCCTCCTTCTCATTCCCATTTTGTTTCAGAGTTTAGCAAATGCCAGTGGCTGTGCTTACTGCGGCTGTGGCTTTTCCATGTGGGAGAGGGTGAGAGCAGTCCCAGTAAGAGGAAAGCCACACAAGTTGCAATGCCAGGAAATTTTGGCTTTCCTGTCCCCTATAAGCCTTCTGCCAGGTAAAACCAGGCACGTTTTTGACCTAGGAAGCCTCCCTGGAGCCTCAAGAGCACCAAAATGGACCACAGGGAGGGGGGGAGGTGAATCTGGACCCCCCTGCCCCATTTTGGGCTAAGGAAGCTTCCCTACACTTACCTGGGAGCCAGATGTGTTGAGTTGTAATTGCAGGAATGTTCCAATCTTGGATGGCAAACCTCAGGTAAAGAATGTTTCCAAGTAAATACAACTCAGGCAAACAAAGTCACTAATCTAAAGGAGGATTAGAGAGGGGAAATAAACATATGTTAAACTTTAACTAGAGATAATTAATTGTATGGATTACTGTGCTGAACAGTAACAAAAGTTAAGCAGTTAACCAATGATGGAGGATAACTAAAAATGTGTATAAATGTAAGCCTATACTCCAATAAAGTTCATCATGATTCAGTTGTTCATGATCAAACAACTCTACTGCCTCGTCATTACAACACAGATGGGCCTCATGGTGACTCCTGGGAGGTTGCGGGCCGGGGCAAGATGAGCAGGGCCAGCTGGTCATTGGAAATACCAGTTTGGTGAACTGGATTTAAAATTAACATCTGGTTCACTCGAACTAGCCCAAACTGGCAGAATCCCACCCCTGATTAGGGCCCATTTATATTTTCAAGAATGTATGGTATATAAATAAGACCCAATGGTAACTTTACATGTTTCACTAGATGTAATTAATTAGTGGTGAAATAATGTACAGTAGTATGTACAGTAGTGTACATACTACTAATGTACAGTAGTATGGCCACTGTGATTTTTAACCTGTGTTTTACCACTTCAGAACACGAAGACTTTTATTCTTATCCACAATGCATTAAATGACAAAATATATAATGATGTCATGACACAGGCTCTACCCTTTTGTATTTATGTTGTGACACTGTGTAGTAGTTTATGATAGGCAGAACTTACATCAGAATCCAGATTTGTTACTTAATTCCTTCAATGGATGCCCATAATTGAGCACAGGATATAAACTCAACCATTACGACATTACTATGTGATTCCATCAGTCTGTTTAGATACAAAGAAAAAGCTTAACTTAATTTTTTTTAAAGACTTGGCTAAAGTGCCTTTATTAAGAACTGTTGGTTTTCCCCCAAGCCTACAGCTATAGCATCTTCTGTTTATCTGCAAAGTATACTGGTATATCTATACTCTGGATACTAAATTTGAACATACAGCAATTTCTAAACAGAGTAATTATATCGATTCTCTACCCATACACAAATGACAAACCATTATTTTTTCTCTTCCACCTTGACTGTTGGGCTATTACAGCAAGTTATTACTGCAAAGAAATTAACACCTTCCTGGACAAATAAAATATTACAAACCAAGTTTGTGACTAATAGAGCTGGCTGCCTAAAATGCACCATAGGGTTGCTTAAAATTGAAACAAAGCAGGGATTCCCAAAATATATTGAATGTAATTCAAATAATGAAAAAGAACCCCATAGAAGACTCAGATCTCTCCAATTTTAATAAATAGCATGCCCCATCACCATAATGAGATTATTTTGATGCAGAATGCTACAAACTTGAGGAAATCCCTTAAAAAATAACATTACAAAAATATAGACTTTTCTTCGTTAAGGAGATGAAAAGAACAAAGTGGAGCCCACAGACAAACAAATGTCAAATATGTAATATAAAAATAACAGAGATATCAGAATGATTAGACAAAGTGGAAGATTTGTAGAATCCCCTTCCCCCCTCAAAGAAGGCAGTTTCTCCATAATGACTAAGTATGCTCAGCCCCAAAATCTTGAGATTTGTTAGAAAAGAAAAAAAGAATCATTGATGAAAAGAACAAATACTAAACATGGATTAAAAGGGTAAAGAAAGGGCACATATAGTGTCATAAAAAATAGGGGAAGGAAAGGGAAGTCTTGTGCAGGTAAAATATATGGTTAGTCTTTCAGCACCTTACCTTATGACTTATGTCAACTGTAGCTATTCATATGGAACTTGAGTAGTATGTTTTCCCACATATTAAGATGGAATAGATAGTAGATAAAAGAGTTCAGTTGCGGAAAGAGCACATACTCAAGACAGGGAAATACTCTTTGCTTATAAGATAGCAAAATTCCTCTTTTATGTTAAAATTAGGCTAATGAAGATTTACTTTCAACTCATTGTTATATTGCCCTTTCACAATCATTATTTTGAAATTGTGCTCCCCTGATGTCTTTTGTCTTTCTTTTTCCCTTTGTTTGTAAAGATTATAGGAATATATTCATGACAGATTTTTTATTAGCTTTTGTCAGTTGTTTTCCACAAGGATATCAGATATTTAATATAACTGGACTTGACTGATTTTGTGTGTTGTTCAATGAATCTTGAAATATTCTCTTTCAGGTTTTAATTTATCTTTCACTCAGTGATGTGATATACTCTTATTATCATTTCTTTTTATTGCTTTAAACAAAAACTATTTGAAAAGCATGTGCTTAATGAAAGAAAAGTATGATGAGTTAGGTCCATTGTGTATTGAGTCAATTGTTTTAATAATTATAGGATATCTAAAGATTCTTTATAACTATCAAATGAATATGAGAGTCTTCACATAATCCTTCTTCCTTCAAGTGATGACTGCCAACAAATACAGTACCAATAAAAGAGAATATTTGTAGCTCAGGGTTGAAATGAGGACTCCTTGGTGCTCCCAGAGTTGTTTGTTTTCTTGCAGACATTTAATTACCCAAACTAGATAACATGACTAGCACTGATGATGGTACTTAGTTTGGATAATGAATAGTGGTGGGCTTCAAATTTTTTACTACTGGTTCTGTGGGCATGGTTTGGTGGGCGTGGCAGGGGAAGGATACTGTAAAATCTCCAGTCATAGGTGGTATTTACCGGTTCTCTGAACTGTTCAAAATTTCCGCTATCGGTTCTCCAGAACTGGTCAGAACCTGCTGAATACCACTACTGGTAATGAAACATCTAACAGGAAACAAGCAAACTCAGAGAGCACTAAGAACCCCTCAACAAATATTGTGTCAAAGTGGGGCCCACAGACAAACAAATGTCAAATATGTAATATAAAAATAACAGAGATATCAGAATGATTAGACAAAGTGGAAGATTTGTAGAATCCCCTTCCCCCCTCAAAGAAGGCAGTTTCTCCATAATGACTAAGTATGCTCAGCCCCAAAATCTTGAGATTTGTTAGAAAAGAAAAAAAGAATCAATCAACTGGGCAAAGTACAAAATTCCTCCAGTGGTTTTTCAAGGAAAGGATTTATTGTCTTCCTATAATGTTCTTTCAAAAGTTGCTGGACTTCTTCTCCCAGAGTGCTATCCTGCCCAATTATAAGGAATGCTGGGAATTTTAGTTTGGCAATATTCGGAGGGTAACAGATTACTCATCCTTGCAGAAAATGATAATATATTTCAACCAGATTCCACATATACTTCAATTCTTCAAGTACCACCCATTCCCTGATCTTTTAATGAGGACAAGATTCAACCTTTTCTGCTTATAAGTTTTAGTGTTTCAAGGTGCATCTGCCTTCAGTCAAAAGAAAACTGTAGTAGTCATTATACATTATCCTGTAACATTTCAAGGCATGGGAATAATCCAGGTGGCAACTTGATTCTTAATATTTGCTCAGTGTTGGTGTTTTCAAGTATATGAATTTGCATAGAAGATGGATTGTATTTATGGGATAATCCAAGAATACTATAAGGACTTCGTGCTAAGATGTAATCTTTAAGTGTGGTTATTTAATGTTATTTATAAGATATATATATTACAAAGCAAAAAATAAAAAAAATAAATTAGTTTTTACCAGTTCTGTCACTGCATATGTGGGATTACATGGAAAAGTAAAAAAATAACAGAAGATAATTTTGCAAAGTAATGGTAGGAATAATTAGCTGCTGCTTATAAAGTAATAGTTTTCTAGTGGCTACAGAGATTTTATGCAGCCTTCATGGCTAACTTCATTTGAATATTTTTTTTTTTCAGAAGACCTGGTCAAATACTTAAGGAGTTTAGTCAGTGAAACTGACAATAGCAGCTTTCTCTGCATCAGGATATTGACAAGCTTGAACTAAAGTTCACCCTCATTCCTCAGTTCAGGACTGAAGAGAGGAAGAATGATAGGAAGGAATTTTCTTCTTTAGCCAGGTTGAAATAAAAGTCAGATTTACAGATTTTAGACATTACAATTCAATCCACATCTTCCCAACTTTCTGGATTGTAACCATTTTTACCTCTTATAAAATTATTGTTGGCTGCAGTTTGCCAGATGTTTATGTTGGATTTATCATTTTATCTATCTAGTGATTATTATTATTCATTAAATATGAAACTCAACAACAACGATGACAATAATAATAATACCTAGATAAAATGACAAATCCAGTATAAACATCTGGCAAACTGTGCAACAAACAATAATTTTATAAGAGGTAAAAATGGTTGTGTAGCATAAACAATCCAAAAAGCTGGGAAGATGGAGGTTGAATTGTAATGTCTAAAATCTGTAAATCTGACCTTTATTTCAACCTGACTAAAGAGGAAAATTCTTTCCTATCATTCTTCCTCTCTTCAATCCTGAACAACAACTACTACTACCACTACTCCTTTCCTCCTCCCTCTCCTCCTCCCCTCCCCCCCTTCTTCGTTTAAGCATTATCAAGGATTTTTTTGGGGTATGACACCCGCTGGGATCACCACCATCATCCCATTGGGATCACCACAGCCAGTTTATCCCATAATCTTTCAACTTTGATTTTCAGATCTTGACACTTTGCAATCTTCCATTTTTTGTCTTCTATTCTATCATCCTTTATTTTGTTTTGATAATTCTTCAGTTGATACCCTTTCGTGTTCTTTAAACTGCTCACATACTATCTTAATTTCTTTTTTTATCTTGACTTCCAATCTGAGCTTCCACATTGGGACTGAATATGATTTTGCTTTTACTTTTCTAATTTTGACACCCAGCTCTTTTGTAACACTACTACTGTGATCATATTGGAAAACTGACTGGTCTTTTTGACAGATGTTAATTCAATCCTTGAAAGCATTTTATACAAATCCTTCATTATAGATGTCAAGTCTTTCTTGGGCACTACTTTTAATGTTGCCAGCCATTGCTCATGAGACCCATAGTTCACTTGGGTCTCATGAGCTTAGGACAGATGTCCAGGATCTCTACTGTACATATAATGTGGTCCTTTTAAATCCAGGTGATGACTAATCTGGCATAGAATTCTTTCATAGTTTTATCACCATATCAAATGGGTTGATGAATATATTTAGTTTGCCTATACAAGTGGGTATTTATAGATTTATGTAGGGATGATAATAATAATTACTACCCTGAGAGATATGTTGGGGTGAAAGAGTGACTGGCCCAAAATCACCCAGCTCACTTTTATGCCGAAGGGAGTTCTAGAACTCATAATCTCTTACTTTCTGGACCAGAACCTTCAACACTACACCAAATTGGTTTGCACATTTTTTTTACTATGCCACTTGCAAGACATAATCTCTGAGAACATGATGTGAGAAAATGAAGAGACTGAGAGAGGGATGCCTCTTTGGTGGCATCCCAGAGCAGTCTTAATCTTTAGCATGCAGCATTTTGCATCCACAACTTTTCCGAAAGTCCTTGAAGATCTGGCTTATCTCTCGACGAGACTAGGATATTGGTTGAATTTCTATACATGTAAGTTATGATATAGTATAGGTGAACTTGACCTTGATTGTTTTGTGTTATCTTAGTTTTGTCTATTTTATGTTCTTAATGAACTGATAGCTGCCTAGATTCACTGGGTTGGAATGGGCAGCATTATAAATCCTTATAAATCTGATCAATCAAGCAGTTTTAATTTAGCATTTCTCCATGGTAATGAGCAACTCACTTCCTAATTTAACATTGGACAATTTCCCCATTGATGTTTGCAGCCTCTTCTAGAGTTATCCAGTCAACACTGTACCAAAGGTACAATGATTTGTAACCTTTCAGTAGGAGCTCAGTTTTACCATGAAAACATTATCAAAATGACTTCTCTGCATGCTTAAACCTAGTGGTTGAGGGAGAAGGTTCATTGGCTCAAGGGTTTGGAAACAAGCAATATTTGCCTCTTTGTTCCATTTAGTTCCTGCTTTTCTTAAAATAAAGTCTATATCAAAAGTCCATACCATTTTTCTTTCCTAAACCATAAAGCTATTCCATTCAAGCTTTAGGGAAATTGCTCCACTTTCAATTATCATTTTATGGCACTACTCATTTCTTTCACAGATACATCCTGACATATCAAAACCTAGCTTTTGTGCTCTGCCCTGCATGAGCCACATATGTTAAATTAGAGATATTATTCATGTAACCCCCCTGCCATGTAAAGCAAGCACATACCTCATCAGTGCTCAGCAGCACACAGTAGCTCTCATGCTCTTTTGCTATTAGCACAGGAGAATGATTTGCCAATTTGAAAACAGAACTGGGTCATATCTTGTCAAACTCAAAGCATAGCCTGACACAAATATCTTTTCTTTTATTATTTTTTTCAAACCCCTCTGGGTGAAAGATTCACACAGGCTACATTGAAGAAGCCATTGTATCGGCAAGTTCTGAGCTCATAGAGTCTCCATTGAGATGTACTCCAATGTTTCCAAAATGAAATCTGTGTCTCCAAGAGGCTGAAGTGGAGAGGATTCATTATTCAGATGAAAGTAAAATAAATGCTGTTAGTGATACCTTTCATTAGAGTAGGGTTGTGGATAGTTTCCCAGACAGATGGTTAAAATTCTATCTGGTACTAGTGCTCCAAAGGATGCAAATACTGGCAGTAACTTGTTTTCTCCATTTCTCTCCACATGGCCATGAACACCCAGAAACAGATAATGACAGCCATGGAATGGATTACACACACACAGTCACACGTGCCAGCCCCAAATGCTGGCTGGCAGAAGTTATGGAAAACCTATGACACACCCAATTGTGACAGAATCAATTTAGCACAAGAATAACACTCTTAAGATGAAGAGGACCATCAGCCTGACAAAACTGATGTCAGGTGAGAATAGTCAGATCCATATATGAAGACTTCAATCAGCTATTTTATTATTCACACCTTTAACAGGAATCTTCTCAGACTGGCAGTTTGTTTCTGGACAAAGATAGATAAACTTCAATGACATTTAAGGGGTCAGGGGTCAGACTTCACCCTCTTGTGCCCATGTAGGGATTCCAGACTAATTCCCCATTTGGTTCCTCCCTCTGGCTTAGCCAGTTGCTCTCTGACAAGTATATGTCAGATTTCATTTGGTCAGATATTGTTAAGAGATCTGAGTACCCAGTTTCCCTGAAGTTAAAGCCCACATAACCATGGAGACTGGTTTCCAGTGGGAGAGAAGGTCTGTCTACAACATCTTGCAGTAGCCAATAGAAACTGGGCAGAACTTGCCTACAACTGCATCTACGATCCCATTTCCAGTCAAACAGGCTAGATTTTATTTGTGGCAAAAATTGTGTCAGGATAAGAGGAAAAGTCCTACTTTTAAACTAGAATAGCTAAAAGCAATTTTATGATGTCTGGCTGTAGACTGTGCTGAGATGAAGGCAATAACAGGAGGATGTGGCATAAAGTAATGGCATGTTCATATGGTGGTTAATGTGGATAAGAGCCCTAAAACTGTTAATGGCAACATCAAGGTGATTTGTAAGATTGCTTCTGATGAATGCTATTAAGATTAAGAATTAAGAATGAAATCTCTCTCTCTCTCCCTCCTTCTCCACCCTCCCTCTGTGTGTGTGTGTGTGTGTGTGTGAAGACATGTATATGGAGGGTGGGAGGTTATAGAAACAGAGTGAATCCCTCAAGAAACACAAAAGGAAAGGACTGAATGTCTTGATTCTGAGAAATGTTTCTCCAAAGGGGCTATTTGCATAAGGAAGGGATTTGAGGGAGGATGATAATGGAAGTAGATTTTTCACTGGGATGTGCAGGAAGGATGATAGAATCATCAGGAAGGATGAGAAAATTCACTTTCTGTACTGATTTCTTGTTTTCCCAGTGCTAATATCTTATGCGGCACTATGAATTTACATAAAACAACAATGATGGCAACAAAACAAGTTAATTGCATTTACTTAATTTAAATTTAAGAAGTGTGGCTGCTGCGACCTAGAAAAATTTACTGTAATGCCTGTGGCTTCTTGTGGTCATGCTGTGGTAAAGTAGAAACAATCAGCAATGGGAGATGCACTCCATCTGTAGGGCATTTTCATTATGCTCTAATATTGAGCATATCAGATGGGCCCTCAAAAACTGAATTATTGAAAAAGAAGGAGATATTGATATTAGCATATCTGGAGGGATCAAATAAGCAAATGTGAAAAAAAATAATTGGAAAATAAAAGATCCATCCTCCTCTCAATAGCCTAATGAAGACTTAACAAATATAGTGTCAATTGGAAGAAATGTGATAAATGAGGAAAAGAAAAAGAGAAATATAATAAATATTCTGGAAGAGACAGATTCACATACTGAAGTAAGCACATTTGGTATGGCATTGATTGAGGTTTATGTATAAACCTAGCCATTTTGATGTATAAACAATGGATCCCAGCTTAATCTTATCTGTGATACCTCCAATGATGGAGCACCCACAACTTCTGAAGGTACATTGCCAAGGGAGCAGCAAGGTATGGTAAATAAAGTTTATGTGATTAGACCATGATGATGGGTCATTGTGACCCAAGAGATATTTCTTTACCTAAGTAAAGAAACAGGATGACAAGGACATGCAAAAACACAGGATGAGCAGGAACAACTTCTGACTTTCTTCTGGGTTCCCCACTGAGTTGAGGCTGTGTCAGGGAACATTGGAAATTTTCTTGCCTTGCTTTGCCTTACTTTGTCTTACAAGGCAAGTAAGTGGCTGCGATGGGTGGGAGAGGGAGCAAGCAAGACTGGCTGAGAAACAGTCACAGAATGTTTGAAATGAATATCTTATGACCACAACATCACCCAAGAGTGTAGCAGCAACCAGTAGCACTAAAGCAGCCATAATTCCTCCAATTTTCATTCCTTTGGGCATTATGGCTCTCATATTTTGGACACATTCTATAAGTTAGCCCATTTGAGATATCTTGGTTCAAAAATTGTTGCCTAGGAAGCACTGTTTCGTCGAACTAAAGGTCATGACAGTGAGAGTTTTAACAGTACAGAGATGTTGGTGGTATGTGAATATTACCCTTCTTCAGAAATTGCTTATTTTGCAAAGTGTCTGGACTAGTTTAGATGGCTTCAGAAAGAAATGACATGCAGTCTCAAAGGGTTAGTCAATGTGACTCTCCAGCTTCATTAATTCATTTTCTCCCATTAATTCTTTCAATGTACAGTATATCCCATTTTTCATCCGGGACTCTGAGTAGAGAACATGGAAACTTGCCTCCCCCCGCCCCCGCAGCCATTTTTGAGATGAGAATGGGGAGACATCAGGTCAAGAATCACCTGATAGATTCACCTGAATGAACTATGGCTAAGGGGAAAAGCAGGTGTCTTTTTGGGGAAATGCAGAGAGCAGGACACCATATTGTCTGTTTTGAGAAAATAAAAATGGCTGATTGTTTAGTTTTCTAGCAGGAGGGAATGAAATATGCAGACAAACTATCTTATATGAGAGGATATGGCATTTATATTATATATTTTGTAGGAAAATACTGCTTTAAAATTGTTTTTAAAGAGACTATAACTTTATCATTTCTTTAATATAATATGATGAAATGAAATCTGCATGGATAGGAGCCCCTTTTTGTTGGGACCTGAAATTTCAAATTGATAGGTAGGGTGAAGGAGTATTTTGCAAAGGTAGAAAGGGGCCATGAAGAATGAAGGTGCCATTTCTTTAATTTAATAGAAATGATTTGTTTATAAAACACATTATCCATGTTTAATAATAAAAAGTTACACAGATAGTCCTCAACTTATGACCAATTTATGTTGAGTCCAACATTTCTGTTGCTAAGTGAGACAGGTGAGTGAATTTTGCCCCATTTTACGACCTTTCTTGCCATAGTTGTAAAACGAATCACTGCAGTTGTTAAGGTTGTTAAGTGAATCTGGCTTCCCCATTGACTTTGCTTCTCAGAAGAACACAAAAGTTGATCGCATGAGTGTGGGACACTGCAACCGTCATAAATATGAACCAGTTGCCAAGCATATGAATTTTGATTATGTAACCATAGAAATGCTGCAATAGTTGTAAATGTGAAAAATGGTCATAAGTCGTTTTTTCCAATGCTATTGTACTGTAACTTCAAATGGTCACTAAATGAACTGCTGTAAGTCGAAGACTACCTGTACGAGTACCAATGGCCTTAAAAAAATAGAACAATATAAAATATCACTTTACAATGCAACAAAACCACTTTTGGTTTTGTATCGGTCACTAGATCAAGCTTGCTGCCTGAAGCAGCTCAAAAAATGGTCACTTAAATATATACTGTAGAAGGAAAGTCCTGTTAGGTCTATGGTGGCAAGCAATCAGGAGTGTCAATTCCCTATTTTCTGATTAACTAATTTTATTAAAACACATAAGTTTTTATGAGTTGCAGTTCTCTTCCTCAGGTGCATAAAGTAGTAGAACGATGTAGGATTTTAAATTGGGGTGAAGTGGGGACGAAAGGGAAGGGAAGAGAGGTTGTTTAGGTAGATGAGGTTACCTGTGAGATAGATTACAAGTACCTTATCAATTAATAATTGTAATGTTGAAAAAAACCCATTAGATTCATTGAGACCTTTTAAGATTGTCTTAATAATATGGAAAAGTAACAAAAGAAATGTTAAAAATTCCATTTTTAACAGATTTTCTCTGTTTTTAACAGATAAGTCCCTTCAGATTCTTATCCTCTTTTATTTCCCTGTACTATAGATATCTATAAGGTTGTAGTATAGATGTCTATGGTAAGCCTTCTCCTTCTAATATTGATAGTCTTCTGTTAGAGAATTTCACCCATTCTATTATTTTTGGTAGTTTGTTCCATAAAATAAACTGAGATGGAAATTTTTTTTTAATATTTCTCTTTTAAGTCTTGCAAAATATTGAATTTTACTCTTGGATTTTCCCCTATTCCATGTAAATCTAGTTGCCCTTTTAACATTGTGATGATATTCTTGAAGTATATTTTTTGGGGGAGAATCTTTGTATGTAATGCCTAAACATCCATGGAGGCTAAAATGTAAAACTGAGATTTCCAGCAATGAAACAGTGTTGTGTGTCAGCAATGGATAAAGCTAAGGACTTCTCCATTGCTATAAGCTCTTCAACTGCTAAAGATATTATAATTGAGATGATTGGTCATAAATGGATATCCACAGGGGAGGATTGGTGAGGGGAAACTGTACTGATGCTCAAATGATGACATAACATGACAGAAATGTTGGAAATTACACATATGTATCCTGACACAAGTACACAAATGCATATTTGTGTGACTACATCATACTGTATCTGCATGTGTCAATTGCACAGCATTACTTTTTGCTGCTAGTCCAGTAACGGTTTCTTCACAAGCATCTCTTTCCTTTGAAGGCAGATCTGTTACTTGGGTAAATGGTAGTTCTTAATCCTTTCCCTTTTTTCCATAATATAACCTAAACTGTTTCATTGGCTCATTTAGTTTTTGCTGCAGCTGCCTTCGTGTCAAAGTTCCAGATAAGCATATTAGAACTAGAGAGTTGTTAAGACTAGATAATGAACAACAAATTATACGTAGAACTGTTTTACCTCATTATCAAGGATTGGATGGAATTTGAAGCATCTCTTGAGGATGTACAGTAATAGAGGCTGATGTTTTGGATTGACAGCCTAGTAGTGTTATCTAGAACTGGAAAATAAATCATAGTGGAATGGGAAAAATATATATCTGTTTTTCTGTTTTCCTCCTGAAACTGCTCTCCTTTGTTCAATTTTGAATCACCTTGCCCTACATTGGCTAGCAGGGTAGACTTTATTATTCTCTCTTAAACTGCAACCTTTTCAAGCAACTGTCTCAAAAACATTGTTCAGTATTAGTATAGATCCATGAGGGCTGGAGAATTCTGTGAGTTGAAGTCTACCCATCTTAAAATTGGCAAAGTTGAGAAACACTGGTGTAAATAACCGTTTAACTGTACCTTCGATTTAGGAAGCCAGAAGTGAAGCAGAGAAAACTTTCGGGGGAACATAAAAAGCCAAATTAAAATGAGTCCTGTGCTTTGGGTGTTCCAAAGTTTTCTTGGCTACATCTGGAAAAAATTAAGCTAAGGGCATTCAGGGCAGCTGTCCTTTCCCAAGTCCCCACATGGATCCATCTGCCTCCTTCAGCTAAGTTCATCAAGCTCCCCTCAGGCGTGCTTATGGATGTGTCACATAGCCCTCCTCTTAACACTGTCATTTCATATTGGGCCTTATCTTCAATCCTGCAGCTTGAAATTTTGCAAAATAAATTTGCTTTTATACTTGCAAATTTTTGCTAACATAATTAGCAAATTAGCAAAATTAGCAAAACATAATTGGTCAAGAACCACACATTTCTTCAAGAGTTTAATAAAATTATTTGGTTTTAAAGCCTCAATGGATAAGTTCCAATTATCATGCCAATCACCACAGACTACCTCGGAATTTTATGGTATCATGACTATTATCACAATAATTTTGGATGAACATTCATTAGAAACCCTGTGTGATGCTTATACAATGATACTTCTAGTGTATGCCTAAATATTTTTCATGTTTTGAATTTTCCTGTGCCAAAATCTTTTAGGTGAACTTATGTTTTTTTAAAGTTAACAATGGTTAAGTGCAAAATATTATCTTTTCTTAAAGCTTTCAACAGATCAATGTCAAAACAGCATTTATTTTTACAATTAAGGAATTATTCCCCCCCCCCGTTTTTTTTTTTTTAAAGATCCCTAAACCCTACTGAGTTCATCTAAGTATAATGGCTGTGAAACTCCAAATATTCTTGCTCTTTCCCTGACTTCTTCCCGTTCTCTATGTCTGAAACCAGCTTTCTTTTCTTTCCTTTGTTTTCCTTTTTTTCTCTCTGTCTTTCTCTCTTGTCTCCTACAGGAAGGTCAGAACTGTGATCTAATCACCTGCCAAGAATTGTTGAAATTAAGTTGAAGGTAGCATGTGCCCCTCCAGTTACAAATTGCCTACCTTTGAATTAGATCAGTTCTGAGAAAAGAATCAATACATGCATTCTAATTTAGAAATGTTAAACCCTGAAAAAGATGAAGATGGGGTAGGAAGGGACTTTGTCAACTCCACTGTTTTCTCAAACTTCACATTGTTCTACAAAATCATCTGGTTCTCTGGTTCACTTAAACAACATTTACAACCTTATTTGGGTTGAAAACATGACATTTCATTTGGCAACCGGGTGTCTGACATGGTATGTACACTGACAGTTTATGTTTATGAGTGACATTTTTCTTGGCTAGATCCACCTAGGAACAACAAGCGCAAACCAGGAATTAATAAGGTTTTTTGACCTTTAGAACCAGCACTTCACTCCTTATTATTCTCCTAATTTATTTGAAATTGCATTTCATTTTCTTGTCATACAAACAAGACACTAATTTTACTCCCAGGCTTGTTTTTTTATTCAGAAATTGACAACAGGGGAAGAAAAAAATCCTCACAATTTTCTTCATCTTGCGAAGAATAATAATAAAAAAGTCATTCTTATATAAACAGCCAGCACATTTGTTGTCAATGTTCATCTGGTTGAACTAAACCTGCAATAAATCTTAGTAATGTGACCAGTTCCATGGATGATGCTTGCTAGAAAAAAAATTGTATGGAGAAAATTTTTGGCCTTAGATTGCAATCTGTATGTGTTTGTCTTCCATGGCCAGTTAACCCAAGGTGGGCAAAAAGGCACATTTACCAAGATAAATTCCTGAGTGAGACTCATCAGCTCACAGTGACACTGTTCTTGTTTTAAAGTGCACATTTTAGAAATGCTACATGGCCAATTGTCTCCTCGTGTCTTTTTCTTCTTCTTCCTCATCCTCCTCTTAAAATTGATTGAAGCTCTTATTCTTATGAAGTTATTGATGTTATTTTTTTTTTGCAGCTACAGTACTTGGACTGGAATGTTTGCAAAAGGCTTAATGGTTGCTTTGTATTTTATTGGCTGAGTATTTAAGGAATCTGCCCTTCCAGATGTTCTTGAATTACAATTCCCATCATCCTTCATATTACTAAGTGTTGGAGTTGGAACTGAAGTTGGAGTTCCTTACCTCAGCTTTACATAAATCTCAGGCTTTCTCACTGCTAATTTGGAAGTGAGAAGAAAAATGAATATTCTCTAGAGTTTGCCAGTTTTATTTAAAATTTGAGTCTTTTTGAACCCAGCTTAGCAACTGGTAAGCTAATTTACTATTAGCTGCTGTAAGGATATAAGAGACTGTCTGAAACTGTGTCAAAACATTAACCTACCACTTCTGCTATTGTTCTCCAAAGCCTTATTAGATATGAATTGTCCCAATCCATTTCTGAAAATTCCTTGATTTTTGATGCTTCATCAGAAAAAGAATGCAATCTACCATCGTGCTACAGACTTTCCCTCAACTCACCTCCAACTGTTTACTTTATTATCATACTAAGCATAACTGGACTAAATACCCCTTCTTCAATCTTACCCAGCCGTGCAAATTTACAGTCTATGAGGGTGACCATGGGATAGAATGTAGCATTAAGAATCAAATCAATTTGGCAACATCATGCTTCAACAGAGGAAAAAGTCAGCCAATCTGAAAAATATGGGAATGGTCGAAAGGATGTTTAGACTGCCATTTTTTCAAATTCTTTGAAATTAAATCAGTACAAATTCTGGACTTCTTTAATATAAATAATCTATCAGGATCCAGTATCCATGTTTCCATTGATCCTTCACATAGATTCACTCATATGGATCCTCTGCTCTGGATCCACCGATCCTGTCCAATTGCCAGTTCCCTAGGCCTCTGCTGTCATATTGGATTTTCTTTTCCATCATATAGTCCTTCTAACAATATGTGCCATAATTTCATTTTCAATATTCATTTTCTTGACTGTTATTTACAGAACTATATAATGAAGCAGGGTATTGTAGATGAGGGCTGGGAGAGGGAAAGACTTAGTTTAGCCAGTATCTTTCAAGTATATATATTTCAAAAATCCCAGCTCACTATCTGGCTGTTAGCATGAATGCACCATTCTAATTATAGTGATTTAAGAAAATCTGTCCTTGGGGTGAGGTTTCAAATATTCTAGCCCAATCTGCAGATTACTTAAAAGAAAGCACTTGGATTTAAGCCAGTTCTGTCCCATTGATTTAGTTGAAATGAATTGACTTAAGTTCAAGTACTGAAAAAAACATTTTTAAAACTTAAAACTGGTTGAGATTTGGGTAGTGAGGCATACACATTCCATTGTAATACAGAGTGAATCTGTGATTAAATGAAAAGGCTAATTTGTTAAAGCTGTGGAATTTATTTGAGAAGGGAAATAGTTAAGAATGGAGTTAAAATCCAGTAAAATTTAAATTTGAAATGATAGAATCAAAACATAAACCTTTCAGCTCTCCTGAAAAAGCAAAATCAACAAAATTCAAGAAGAATTTGTTCTAGAATTATGGTTTTAAAATACAGAAAGTTCTCCAGATAGTGAAAAATGAATGTTCATATAAACTGGGCACAGTTTTTGGGGGAATATATTTCATTAATGTTTCAAATAAGCTCAAAACAGAAGTTGACATTTACGAATAAAAACACTTAATATTTATTTAGCATTTAGGTTATCCAGATCACAGAACTGAATTCCGTACAGGTCACAACAATGCTGTTACTGTTTCTACATGGCATACTGAGCTCTGCATTGGGGCAAGACAAAACAAACATAATTTAATTTGCCTGTTTTTATTCATGCAAGGTGTTTCGTCCGGAAAGAAGCACGTGAGACCGGGTTCCAACAATAAACTCTTTTATTAAACTCGCTAAACAATAGTAACAGAATAACAGCCCAAGCTGCGGCAGCCCTTTTTATAGCGGCTTGTCTGTGGCTTGTGGCCAATGACACCGCTTTAACTATTCCTGCTGTTTGGCGGGTTAACCGGATTGGTTCTCTAATAGCCAATCTGTGAATGGCCTTTTCGGCCAATCAGAATAGGGAACTTGGAACTTACCAAGCTCCATACATAACACCCCTTCCCCCTTGGTTTAGTCCAACGTGCATTTCGTAGTCATGCAGGTAGGTGGGGCTTTTTCTAGTCCTGGTTGACCTGCGCAGCTCAGTCTCGGCATGGTCTTTGAGCAGTTCGGATGGGATCGCTGTCTCTCTGGTCCTTCTCCATGGAACCTCC
>BHFT01003602.1:0-16989 GCA_004320025.1 Laticauda laticaudata
CACCCCCGAAATTTTGCTCATCTGCTGTGTCCTTTATGCATATGTTTTGCGTCCGTCGGCCAGTGGGATCGGGCCTTAAGTTTGACAAGGGTTCCAGTCACAATGCAGGCAAAGTAACAGCATGGCAAAACCTGCTCCAGCTTTGATGGGGCAAGCGTACTTCAGGCTTGCATAAGCAGTACAGGGGACAAACTCTAAGCAAATTCAGAGAGATGGCTACTTTTAAGGCTATGTCAAAACCATCTGCATAAGAATTTTATTTATTATATTATTATTCAGTCAGTGTTTGTTTATTACTGAGCATAATTCATGAAGAAGGTCATTGTTCAAGATTCCTTGCATTGGATGTTACTGGTTTCTAACCTTGTTATTATCTACCTAAATTAGCAATTAAGGCAATTTAATATTTATCTTCCCTTCCATATATAAATCCTGCGATAGGGTTTTCCATCTGTTTTCAAGTTTGTATGAAGTTATGAATGTGAAATAAGAGCTCGCTGTTCCCATTCCCAAGAGCATGAATAAAATCTGTGGAATGAAGGTACGCATAAGGAACATCTGAATGCTTTTCTTTTAAATTGGCCAAGCCTAGATTACATCTTGATAATGCAAGGTTTAGGCAGTGAGTATTCGAAGACACCCTTATGGGATGAAATTTCACTAATATAATCTCACTGAGATTATTATTAAGCTCCATATGAGGAAAGGTATTTGAGACAAACATGGAAGGTGCTTAAGACTTGTCTATAGTTCTGTTTACAAATTCAGATCTACATAAATATCTTAGTGCAAAAACACTGAAAAACTGGTTCAGATTTCTCTATTTGACAGGTGTGTGTGTGTATGTATGTGTATGTGTTTTAAGTGCAGGTAATGTTCAAAACTCGTAATCTATGAAAATACTCTGCTAGGGATTGATAACAAGGATAATAGGAAGACAATACTGTAGAAATGTGAAGAACATACCCATAGATTATTGCATAACAACATTTATTTTCATTTTCCCCTTTCTTTGAACAATTATTTGAATTCTAAATGTTTCATATACTTCATCAATAAATAATTTGTTTATGCTCATTGGTATATCTGTGAAAATCCAATATGACAATGTGGTTTTAGGATTGTTCTGTTTTAGAGGAAAGGGAAAGAACTGATTGTTCCTACTACCAACAGTTTTAGGATGGCAGTGAGATTTTCTGCAAAATGTGCAAGCAGAAAATGACAATAAAGTTGAATTATGGATGCATTTGCTGTGAAAATATTTTAATCAGTGTAAGGCAATTGATATGCTAATATCCAAATGTGATTAGTAGTTAAGAAAAATACATACAAAAGATTTTAGCTAAAAACAATATTAAAAACAGAATGTAAGATGTTTGCTCAGGCTACACAAATGCAACAAAAGAGATTAAAATTAGTAATCTGGGTAATATAAACTTTAACATATATTACTAAAATTCTCACTGTCAAATGGTGCATCATAAAGCAATAATTTTTGAATCAAGATCCCTCAAATTTAAAGAATGTGTCCAAAATCCAGGTTTCATGACTCTCAATGGAATGAAATTTGTGTACTTCAGTGCTACTGGCTGCTGCTTGTTTGATGTGTGGGCATGCAATAGTCCTTTTCAAAGTTCTGTAATGGTTTCCCAGCCAGTCTTGCAAGCCCTTTCTCTCTCCCCCTCCAGCAAGAGCCATTTACCAGCTGGAAGGGGAAGGAGAGGGGAGGGGAGGAAATTTCTGATGCACCCTGCTAGGGTCCCTCAAGGAAACTCAATGGGGAACCTGGCAGGAGGCCAGAAGTTGCTTTTACTCCCACTGTTTTTTTTGCCTGCTTTTTTTTTTCTGGACATTCTGTTTTTTGTTTAAGAAAGGGATTGTTTCTGAAATGAAGACCAGACAAGCACTGGCTATGTAGTGGAAATATAAAATACAAAGAAATATTGATTAATAAAATTATCCAAAAGCAAGCTATAAATTTATTACAGACCCCTCTAAAACATGAGGAAAAATACTAGATACTGGCCCTGTTTAGTAAGCATTATTTTATATTTTATCCCTATTTTCCCTCACAGTTTAAGAAACTGAGCATTCATATAGGTAACTGTGTACCTGCATATATACGTAAGCACAAATGTCTGTGTGTCTTTATGTGTATCTATTCTACATGGATGCTATTGAAGATAAACTGGTAAAAATGCTGAGGAAGATAAAAAGAAAAACTTGAAACAAAATTGAAGGCCTCAGTAATATACCATTCAACATGGAGAGTATTGCTTTTCATTTTACTGTGATGTATTCATCTATTTTACACAGACCTTGTGTCCATTTGTCTTGGTGCAAATGCTCTCAGTATAGATAAAAGAAAAGATATATTCATCAAGAGTCAAGAATCATAAGGTACAACACTTAATAATAGTCTTAGGGTACAATAAGCAATCAAATCATACTAGGAAACAGTATAAATCGTAAGGATACAAGCAACAAAATTACAGTCATACAGTCACAAGTGCGAGGGTGATAAGGAGTGATAAGATTAATAGTAATAGTAGTGCAGACTTAGTAAATCGTTGGACAGTGTTGAGGGAATTATTTGTTTAGCAGAGTGATGGTGTTCAGGGAAAAACTGTTCTTGTGTCTAGTTGTTCTGGTATGCAGTGTTCTATAGCATTGTTTTGGAGGTAGGAGTTGAAACAGTTTATATCCAGGATGTGAGGGGTCTGTCAATATTTTCAAAGCCCTCTTTTTGATTCGTGCAGTATACAGGTGCTTGATGGAAGGCAGGTTGGTAATTGTTTTTTTTGCAGTACTAATTATCCTCTTTGTCTGTCTTGTTGGGGTGCAGAATCAAACCAGACAGTTATAGAGGTGCAGATGACAGACTCAGTAAATCCTCTGTAGAACTGTATTAGCAGCTATTTGGGCAGTTTGAGCTTTCTGAGTTGGTACCGAAAGAACATCCTTTGTTGTGCTTTTTTGATGACATTTTTGATGCTAGATGTCCATTTTAGGTCTTGTGATGTGATAGAACCTAGAAATTTGAAGCTCTCTACTGTTGATATTGTGTTGTCTAGTATTGTAAAGGCGGTAGTATGGGAGGGTTTCTTCTAAAGTCTACCACCATTTCTACAGTTTTGAGTGTGTTCAGTTCCAGAATGTTCTGATTACACCATGAGGCAAGTTGTACAACCTCCTGTCTGTATGCGGATTTGTTGTTGTCTCAAATGAGGTCTCAAATCACTGTTGTATCATCTGCAAACTTCAGTATTTTAACAGATGGGATCATTTGAGATCCAATCATTGGTATATAGGGAGAAGAAAAGTAGAGAAAGCACACAGCCTTGGGGGGTGGGTTTCTGCTAATTGTACAGGTATCAGATGTAATTCTGCCTAACTTCACCTGCTTTTACGAAGCTTATGATCCACTTACAAGTGTGTTCAGGTTCCGCTAGCTGGTTTAATTTAGTTAGAAGAATGTGTGGAATGATGGTATTGAATGCTGAACTGGTCTACAAAGAGGACCCTTGCGTAGGTATATTATTAATATAGTACAATTATTTCAGATGCTGTTAAGGAGACACTGATTTGAAAACCCCTATTTCTTTTTCCAGAAAAACCAGGAGTAGACCACAGCAATGTGGACCTGCAGATAAGCTTGATGGATTTAAATTAAGAATTTAAATTTAGAATTAAGTTTTTTTTAATTCTGTCTGGTTTTCCTTTTTGTCACTTATTATGGTTAACTATGATGGATTAAACCAGCCTGGGAAGACAACCAGCAGGATCAACATAAACTGATGTTCATTGCTGCATATACCTGGGAAACAGCTAAGTATCGCCAAAGCAGCAGAAGGAGAAAAGGCATTCTTTGCTTCTTTTCCAGATTTTTCTTCCTTTCTGAAAAAAAGGCAGGCAGAGTCAACTCCCATGATCAAAAACGAATAACGTTTTGAATGGGGCTGCAGCCCATTTGATGTCTTAAAAATAGTGACTTCTTGGAAAATTTGGCCTCCATCTGCTTCATAGGAATGTCTCATTTGTTAGATTTTTTTAAACTATAAATGGCAGATGATTTACTATGAGAATTCTAAAACAATGATTGTTTCCTTCTTCTTTATCCTCAGCCCTAAATTCTTACTTTCCCTTCTCTGCTATGCATTTATTATAAGCCATGTACTGAAATAGACTGCCAAAATTGTCAGCTAACCTGGGTGTCTTTCTTAAGAAAGTGAAATAAATGAATTACTACCAGTAGTAATAGTAGTAGATACTCTTTTGCTCAATGTTGCTGGTATTTGAAATATAGCAAATACCTATTATAAGATTTTAAAAATCTTGTAATTAGAAACTGAGTAATCCAATCAATCTTCCTTTCTTGCAGAATAGTTTATAGCTGTGGCCAGAATTTTGAACAATTTCATCTGTGCACAAGTTGTGTCCCTTCCTAGGGCCTTCAGATAATCATTCATGCCCAAGTCACTTTATGGCTTCCTAGTGCAATGCACTCACAATTTTAAGTGGTACAAAATGCAGCGGCACAGACAACAGACATGCCTCAGTATACTCATGTAATACCTCTGCTTCATGGGCTGCACTGTTTGCAGTGCATTCAAGGTACTGATTGTTACTTACAGAGCTCTAATAGCATAGGCTGTGATTATTTGAGAGACCACCTGTCTTGCATAACATTTGCCTGGCTGGTTTGATCTTGCTGGGTTGGTGCACCCTGTGTTCCTTTGGTTAAGTATCATCTATTAGGTGTCTGAGAGCAGGCCTATTGTATCACCTGTCGTCTGAAATGAGGTTTTCAAACCCTCTGATGTTTCTCAGTAGAGCAGCGAAGACCTGGATTTTCACCTAGGCCTTTGGATAGGGAGAGTAAAACCCCTCACTTCATTCTGGCCTATCATACTTGCATCCTTTATTATTTTATTGATTTTATTGTAATTTGTATGAATTGCTGTGAACCACTCAGAGTTGTTGGGTTTGGATGGCATAGAATTTTAATATATTATTATTATGATTGGCTGCACAGCTAGCCAGATGTTTATAGACTGGATTTGGCATTTGTAGTCATCTATCAAACCTTTTCCAAGGAGTTGGGATAGATAGATATTCTTGTTTGATGGTGTTATATGTATCATTGCAGGATGTAAGCTATTCCACATAAAACTGCCTTTTGCAATTGGGTGGTTATTTTTATCAATGCCAATGGTATTCAAATAGTGTTACAAATGTTTTGGGATTGCACTCAGGAGTAATCCCACCATTACTATTGGTATTATCTCTGCTTTCTTTTGGGACATTGTTGTATTTGTAGGTCTTTGTATTTTGTGGTTTTCTTCAGTACTTTTCCTCTTCTGCTATCTCCATGTACTGCAAACATTCACTATCCACTTTTTTTTTTTGCCTTTCTCATCAACAATTGTAAGTCTGGGGTGGTATGTAGCAGGTGCTTGTCTTTTTGAATTCTAAAGTCCCCGAGCACTTTCATTTTTTATTACTTTGTCTATTTTGACAAAAAGGCTCCTCTTGGGTTCACTGAAGGTTGAAACCAAAATATGTAGTCTTATGTCACTTTTCAAATGTTCTTTCTCCAAATTTCTTAGCTTCCATAGAGAAGGAAAAGCCCATTTAAGGATACAAAGATATGTATTACACTGATTTTCATGTTAACTACTTAATGCAGTCCGAGTGGTTTACAATATTAAACTGCTGAGCAAACTCTACCGTATCTTCCTTAATTACTCCCATTTACTAAAGATTTACTATCCAAAGACTCTATAAAAATATGAATGCCATTCTGACCTTGAAGAGGCAGGCTATTCCACTCATATCTATTTAGTACAGTTTGAAAAATATGTCTTTCAGGGACAGAACACAATGCATTCCTAAAGTAAAGCCCATGTCACACCGAACCAACGGATGCAAAGAGGATGTAAAACGGACAAAAAACCTTGCCATCCGTTCGAAAAGCGCGATGTACTCACTGCTGCGTTTGGCTTCCTCTCTATCCATCCAGCATCGTCACTTGACGTTTCATCCACTCAAGAAAGTTTTGGGCTGCCTAAAAACTTTTGCACGGAAAATGTATCAGTTCGTCCCATTCTGCAATCCGCTAGTGCATCCGCTACAATCGTTACGGCATCCGTTACGCATCCGGCAATATCCACCAGCAATCCGCTTGCGCATCTGTGCAACTCGCATCTGCCCGAAACGCAGGGAGGAGCGGAACTGACCGCGGAACAGATTGCAGAATGGATTGCAGAACAGGATGTCAAGCGGAAACAAAGCGTTTAAAAACAGAAAAAACATTCGCAAGAGGGGACCTTATCTCGATATTAAGGTTGTCTAACAGGATGCCTAGAGGATTCCTAGAGGATGCCTAGGGATGCAAAGGAACCTTACTGCCTATAAAAAGGCGGAGCAACTCGTCTGCATCTCACTTCAGACCAAGCAGCCGCAGCTGTGCAGACTCTGCCAGCTTCATCTGACCTCTTCCTCTTCCACAGCATCCAGTCATTGTCCACCGTGGAATTAGTGACAAAGTCCTTTCCCGCAGCCACCAATCCTTCTGCAACAGTGCGAAACCATCTACAGGCTCTGTGAACTCCTACTACTGGAAGAAAAGGAGCCACCCAAAAAAAAGTCTGGGTCCCAAAGATGGTTCGCCAGAAGAGCAGAGGACGGACTGTACAACAAGCTGAATGGTGGGCTCAGGAGCGAAGACACTCGGCCGTTCAGAAACTTCATGAGGATGCCTCCAGCCATGTTTGACGAAGTTGTGCAGCGCCTACACCCAGGTTTGACCAAGACAAACACAACTTCCCACCCACGCCTGGACCCTGGCTCAAGGTGGCACTCACTCTGGCGCCACCTGCCTCAGGGACACCTACAGAAGCATGCGTACGGCTGGAGGGTGCCACCCAGCAGCCATCAGCTTTGTGGTCAAGAGAAGTGGTGGCAAGGCCATCATCGAAGAATACCTGACAGGAGTACTCCAGTGCCCCCTCCACTGACAAAGGATGAAGAAAGTTGCAGAAGCAGTGGTATCAGAAAGTGTAACTTTCCCACACCGTTGATCCATAGATGGGAAGACACGTAGGCCTGCAATGCGCCAGCCCAAGTCGGGGTCCATTTATCACAACTACAAAGGCTTCTTCAGCAATCAATCCTCGTTTGCCATGGTCGGTATGCTGACTAACAAATTCCATGTACATCGATGCTTCAGGCAACGGCTCATCTTCAAGATGCCCAGGTATAAGCAACCGCCGTCACCTCAGGAGGGGCTGAAGCACCTATGGTGGGCTTCCAGATCCAGACCCACTGGCCCAACGACACACAAGATGTGCCCTACTTCATCGTGGGGGATGAATGCCCTTCTCCCTCAACAACCTACCTCATGAAGCCCTTCACCTCCAAAATACCTCACCCATGAAGAGAGGATCTCAAACTACAGGCTGTTCAGGGCAAAGACCGGTGGTGGTGGAGAACGCCTTTGGGCATCCTGCCAACAGGTTCCAGGTACTTCCACTACCATGCAGCATCGCCCAGAGACCTTGAGGAGGATCGATGGAAGCTTGCTGATCTGCACAATCTCATGCGCACGCCGCTAACCCCAGTGTGCAAAACCAGGCCTTGTGGACGTCAACAAGGCAATGGGGAACATGGAGCCCTGGGAGAATGGAGGCAAGGGCAAAACCAATGAAAATCGAGGAACACTGAGGATGTGCAAAGGCCCCAACAGAGCCTTCACGTGAGGCGAAGAAGCAGCACAACCCCTGAACACACTAGTGGCACAACTCCCACAAGCTGGAGCAGTGGAAGTGCAAGACAGGTGGTAATGCTTTATGGAGTGTTTCCTTCAGCCTGTCTCATCACACGGAGAGATTGGGTCATATATTTTGGTGGCCAACAATGAACAGGGCAATTTAATAAAGACATGTGTGGATAATTATTACATTATTTTGATAATGAAGGGCCATAGGTGTGGCACTGGGAAGGGTGGACCCATCACAGTCCCACTATGCTTGCGCTGGAGGTTTACCTCTCCCACAGCTATTAGGCCATCCCAAAGGTATCCCCTGCTATTCCTCAGGTAATCCCTGCCGCACCCCACTGCTATCTAAAACCCATCCCACCAAGCAATCAAGGCTTAAAACACATTTCTAAAAGTTTCCACCAAGACTTTATTAAAAAAAAGGGAAATGAAGCAAGTGTGTGAATCATAAATAGACTTTATTAACAACAAGCTATAAAACAAAAATGAACTCTTTGGCACTTCCTCTTGGTCCGCTCAAGTCTCAGGGGTAAGGGTCCAGGTGCTGTGGAGGTGGCTGGTGCTGGAGTGCTTGTCATCAGCTCCCAGAAGCAAGAAGTCAGCAGAAGCCCCAGCCCCAGAAGTAGCGAGCACCGCGTGCCTGCAGAAGCCCCAGCAGAACCAGAGTGAAGGCCAGGGGGTGGGATGGTAGCCTGTCCCCTCTGCCAGGGCTGGCAGCAAGATGGCTGAGGCTTGCTGTGCTTACGCGCAATGGTGTGGGGTTGCTGGCTGGCAGGGAGGCTGGCAGGCACCAATGGCTGGCAGAAAGGCTGGCAGGGAGGCTGCAGCCAAGGCTGCAGGAAGCGCTTGGCAGGTCAGGCAGCACCAAGGCTGGCAGGCAAGGCTGGCAGGCAGGCTGGGCACCAAGGCTGACCAGGAAAGGCAGGCACCAAGGCTGGCGGAAGGGCTTGGCACAAAGGCTGGCAGGAAAGACTGGCAAAGCAGGCCCAAGGCTGGGCATGGAAGGCTGGCAGCAAGGCTGGCAGGCAGACTGCTGGAGCAAGGCTTGCAGGAGGCTGGCAGCAAGGCTGCAGGAGGCTGGCAGCAAAGGCTTTTGCCAGGCAGGCTGGCAGCAAGGCTGGCAGGGAGGCGTGCCAGCAAGGCTGGTAGCAAGGCTGGCAGGAAGACATGCAGGCAGGACCAGGCAAAGGCAGTCGATGTGTCTGGCAGGCAGGTCTTTCCTCTGAATGGTGACCTGCTTCGAGCTGCTTCCGTTTATATCCGGGGGGCTTGCGCAATGCATCCACCCCCGCATGCGCAATTAACGCCAGGCATCTGTTAGGCTTTCCGCTGTACATTTCCGCTCGGCTTCTGCTGTGGCATCCGCTAGGCTCCGCTTTGCATCCGCTTCATCCATTCTGCATCGCTGTATCCGTTCTGCGTCCGCTTTGCTGAGGCCCCCTGGATAGCCTTGGCGGATGTGCCCAACCGCTCTCATGCCCGCTTCCATCCACTGGCTTCCGTTCCGCATCTGCTTCCATCGCTCTGGGCGTCTCGGCCCTGCATCCGTTCCTTTTTTATGTATCCACATTCCGGTTATGCAAAATTTTTGCCCCCTTTGAGAGCGGATAACAACAGATGGAACATTTTGCTCGTCCGCTGTGTCCTTTTTGCATCCGTTGGCCAGTGTGACATGGGCTTTAATTTGTGCCTGAAGCCAGTGCTAGGTAACTATCACATTCCTGGCAGACATTAAGAAAACCTAGGCTACATTCCAACGGACAGATGATTGGCTAGAGGCCTTTTCTCAAAGCCCAAATAGCTCATCTATAGACATGATTATTATGATCAAGTCCATCAAGATAAGAAGAAAAGGAAGCAAAGCTGAGAAATGTTTCAGAAAACCACAGACTATTCTCTCAAGCATAGCATTAACTACCTTATACTGTCCGTGACTATATTCAAATTACATAATAAGTAAGCCATAATTAAGGGATAGAGTAGATTCATCATATCTGCTGCAAATTTCTAAACTGGTTACTTAAATGATAACATGTCATCAAACAAGATATTTTAGATATCAGAATGTTAAATTCTGTCATTTGCTTTTAATTCTCAGAATTTAAGGAGGACTTGGAGAAATGATGAAAAGCATACTGATATTTAACCTTTAATGTTTTTCAGGTAGGAATTCATATTGAAGAAAAAATATCCTAGGGTAATAGATTTAATGAAAAACAAGCAACACTTTTTATAAATATACAAAAATTTAAAAAAAAATCATTTGAAACTTCCGTGTTTGGAAGTCCTTTGTACAGGTGAGCACGATAGAGTTTCATTTCATTTGCTAATTTGCCACTTACTCCTCTCACATTCCAAGTTTCATCTTGAATATATTATGATCATCACTACATGGGATGGTAAATACTATGTTGGCTTTGATCACCAATTGTTTGATCAATTGGTGCTTTCATACAATATTTTAGTAAGAAAGGAAAAATATGATTTACATTGCCACTCTTAATCGTTCATACGACATGGGCATCATTTTCTGTTAGCAGTGAGAACACTACCAGTCAATGTAGACACATGTTGCTCCATACAACACAAATACAAAGCCCAGTTATGCCTCTTTCAAGCACACTCTGATATTCCATATAAACTAGGATGTCTAATCAAAGGATTACCTTGCAAGTCAAAACATTGTTGTCTATATCCCACAAACTAAAAGCACGTGCTATTGGAGTATCTTTTTTCATTTAAAAAGTTTGTACCCCGAGTGAAATAGTAATGATGGGAAAACAGTCACAATGAAATCTCTGTGTCTTAAAGTAACTGAATGCATTTTAATATCTTTTCTTATAAGCTTCTAATGCTTTCTGGGTTTGATTCATCACATTTTTAAACAGGTTCATTTTAGCCTCTTCGTTGCTATAATGATTTTTCTTACAATGTATTGTTCAATGTGGCATCTGAGAATTAAACATTATACAAACATCAATTTTGATGTATTTAATTCTTCTAGCAGTCCCCTTTTTATAATCCACTCAAATGTTCCTTTTTAAAAATTAAAATAAGCAGATGACCTGGTATAAAATTAATTCCCAAAGATATGTATTCAATCCTACATGAACTCAAATTGTTGAGATAAGCATTATTGTTCAGATGAAAGCAAGAGTTATGTGACCTATAAGACAATGCCTTGAAGTATTTTAAGGTGAAAAGACTAGAAGTAAATGCTTTTTGGCTTCATAAACTATTTTTAAAAATCCTGCCTAAGCAGAATATTCATTGTGCAGTGAGGATAAATGTATTTTGAAAACTATTTCAAATAGGTTTTTGTCTTTCCTATAATCTTTTGAGTAAAATTTCTTGCTTCAAAAGTGCATTAAAGACCACACTCAGCTCTTCATATTTTAAGGTGTTCAGTGCAATGAAGTTCTTTTTCATTATACATAGATAGCATCATCCTTACAAGCTGTCAATTTCACCACACAAGTGTTCAACACCACAGACAATCAAATTCTGTACCTGTCATTTGTGGTGTCCCCCAAGGCAGTATTCTAGAACCAGCTCTCTTCATACTCTACAAAAATGACCTCTGTGATCATATTAAGAGCATCTGTGTTCTCTTAGTTGATGATGTAAAGCTGTTCAACACCATGGACAATACTGCTACCCTTCAAAAATCTCTTGACTATGTATCAGAATGGTCAAACAAATGGCAACTTCAAATCTCAACAAATAAATGCTCTGTCTATACATATTGGCAAAAAAAATCAGAAAATAAAATACAGGCTGAATAGATCAAGGCTTGTGATGATCCAAAACTCTGTCAAGGATCTCTGCAGTACTCATCTCAAATGACCTAAGTGCTAGAGCCCACTGTAACTAGATTAGCCAAAAAGGCAGATAAGAGGTTGTTAACTAATCCTAACATAGCTATTTTCTCTGGTCAATATTACACTAATACAGCTGAGCATTTGCAAACATTTGCGCGGGACCAATTTCTCAAAATATACCCTCATCATCTGAAACCCACATTAAATATTCTGATCTAACACAGTGAGAAGTCCAGAAATATTTTCACAAAGAAGAGTCTCATTCCTCTACTCATTGCAGCATACCTTATGCCATCAGAACTCGAAATTCAAATCTAGAAAATCTAGAACTACGCCACCTTAACGGTCCGATCTAGGTAAAGACGTATATAAAATTTATACATTGCAATGCCCTACTGTCAATAGAATCCTTCAGCTTTCAAACCAGAAACAACACAAGAGAAAACAAATAGATACAAACTCGCAAGGATAATCGCACCAAAGTTGATGCGGTGAAAATACGGACTTCAGCAACAGAGTGGCGTTAATGTTCTCGAATAATCTAACCTAACTCTGGTTTTTTTCCCCAAACCCCAAAAACTTTAAGCTTAGACTGTTTACTAATTGACCTCCCGCCTTCCTAAGAGGTCTTGTAGGGGGCGTGCATAAGGGCACCAACGTGCCTACGTCCCTTCCTATGTTTCATAATATAGTAAGTATATTATATATATATATTTGTTTTCTGAGGTCTTTTCGCGCAGTATTTGGGTATGTGGATCTCTGGTTATTCGGGTTTTTCTCCCGCGTAAGAAATTGGAAGTATCTAGGCAACCGTTTCGATGAGAGTCTCATTCATCATCTTCAGGCTTGTCTTCAGCTCTTGTGCTTCTCAAGTACAGAAACAAAACGCCTGGCAGACAAGACACCATATTTAAAGACTGAATAATTGGCACCCTGAACTGAATTTGACAGGACAAGGCTTCCACAAATAAATCACCAGGCTTGATCCACAAAAACACAGCAACACATCCACAGGAGACCTAGAAGATCAACAGACCTATGGAACAGCTGATCCTGCCTAATAAAGAGGTGACATTACAGACAAAATCAGATAAAGATACACACAGGCCATCAAATCAAGGACTGCCTTCAAAACAGACAAAATATAGCGCAGCACCTTAGAAACCCCAAAGACAAAATTGACCTTGGAAACCAAAGCATATACGAAGTCCCTGTGCATCATGCCCGGCCACATACATTGGACAGACCAATAGAAGAATAAGTACCCGCCTAGGATGAACACAAAAATTGCAGTAAAAAAAGCGGGAACAACCTTCCTCACTAGTCAACACAATTAAAACCTGTCACAACATCAGACTTCAATGGCACTAAAAACCCTAGCCCACTATAGAAAACTCAGCCCACAGAATCACAGAGAAGCATAGAGGACTGAAAAAGGACCTGAAAAGCATGATAGAAGAGATGATTCCACCAGACTGGACAATCATTTGAAGCCTGCACATCTCAATAGAAAGAATCTCCACACCACAGCCAGGCAAACACCTGGCACAAACAGATCTTGATACCTCCAACTCAAACACACCCCCTCAGCACCCAGATGAAATCCAAGCCTTATCTAATAGATAATAGATCATCCTTTCACTGAAGCCCAAAAATGCACTGAAAGCCTCCCATTACAGTAAGAGAGTGTTGCAGCAATCAAAGCACAAAAACAGACAGAAGAAAACCAGAAACACCAATCAAACAAACTCCAAGTCCAATAACACAGACCAAGACTCCCAACCATTCAGAGATGTAGAAAAAAACTACTCCTGGCACAACATAGGCTAGATCTCAAATATTAAAACCAACGACTGTGAGACCCTGACCACCATACAAACTTCAATTACAGAGCCTGTTGCATGGGCAAGATGAATTCTGCTGAAACGTTGCTACAACTTTAAAAGCATCTACAATGACGTGGGTAAATACCGAAGGAAGCTGAACTGCATCATGTAAGTACCCGCGAAACTTAAAAAAACAAATATCTGACCTACTACGGGAGGAAATAAATATCCAGATTCAAAAGCTATGAGAAGCTGGAAGTTAAGAGCAGGAATATTATGTGACCCTGAAATTCCTCGCAGCTGCAGAGACAACAATGCCAACACCACCTGCTTCAATTAACAGCTTTTCATCCACGCACAGCGCAGGCTACTAAATGCTTCCTGAAAAGTACAGAAATGGCTTTAACTCAGGAATCGAGGATTCACAGGTAAGAGATTCCAATTGAATCAGTTAAAGAAAGATTTGGTAGCACTTACACCTAGGACTTGAGCAGCAAAATCCACCCTCACTTTGGGAAAGATAAAACAACATTACAACTTGGAGAGCTGAAACTGAAACCACTTGACAAAAATGAAAACCACTCTTAAAGAAACTAAAGAAATTAGAACATGACAGAAACCCACCACAACTCACACCAACACCTGAAACAAATTACGTTATTACGGTTCCAAAGAGAACTGCACCAAAACAGGAAAGAGATGTGTCTACCACACGCGTTTCGAATTAATGCATATGCACCAAAAATCCCACAGAAACAATCATATATGCAGTAGATATCCAGCTAATCAAATAAATAACAATGAAGCTGACAGAATAAGACAACCAGTTACAACATCTATGCACAAGCAAACCACCAAAAAACAACTTGCAAAAATGAATTCAGAGCGCTACAAAGCTCCTGAAAATGATAACAGCATAATATACTCCAGCACAAAAAGGTAATGCCACAGTAGTAATGGAGACAGAAAAGACTACGAAACAAAACTTGACAGAAACCTACTCCAAGACTCCACATACAAACGCTATAAACACGAGACCCAACCACATATCGTTAGGAAAAATTACCAAGGAAGAAAATTATAACCAGACCACATAGAGCAATGAAAATCCAAGCAGATGGGATCATCCCAAGAGTAAAATACTTCAGCGATGCCCGCAAATATAATACGGCCTCTCAAAAATACAGACAAAGAAGGACATACCACTCAGACCCATATCAGGCTCCAAAGGAGCACCATTACAACAACCATAGCTAAACACTTAGCAAAAACACTACAGTCCGCATTGACTGAAACCAAAGCTTCATATTAACAATACATTCACACTTCTTAGAAATAGATCAAAAATCTTACACAGTGAGAACAGAAGATTCTGCTTGTAAGTTTCGACGTGGTTTCACTATTCACTCAAGTCCCGATAAAAGAGAACTCTTGAAATCATCAAAATAAATAGCAACCAGCTAAAAACCTCATGGAACTAACAAACACTGCTAAACCAACAACATATTTATTATACAAAGACAAAGATACAAGGAAATTGAAGAGCCCTATGGGATCACCACTGTCACCCGTCATTTGGCAACCTGTTCATGGAAGATTCGAATCAGAAGCCCTGGCTAATGCCACAACAAACCCAAACTGTGGCTAAGATTACATCGATGACACATTTGTGATTTTGGCCCATGAAAAAAAACTAAACAATTTCCTAACACACCTAAACAGCACACACACCAAAATCAAGTTCATCATGGACGGAATAAACAAACAACTACCCATTCCTAGAGGTACTAATTCAAAGAACAGATGGCAGCACTAGGGACACACCGGTTTACCAGAAGAAACACACACCACTGCTACCTCAATGCCAATCCACCGCACCACCCAGCACAGATCAATCCGTGGCCAAAAACCACTAATTGCCGAACCAAAGTGTGGCAGAAGACTATATAAAGACTGAACTATGCACCCTGACTAAAAGTATTGACAGCCAACGGCTTCCAAAATCACCAGCTGATCACAAAAAGACACAAGACATAACAGAGGACAAGAAGATGAAACTGACCTATGGACAGCTGTCCTTGCCCTACATAAGAGGTACTGCAGACAAAAATCAGTAAGAACTACACAGGCATCACATCAAGACTGCTTTCAAAACAGACAAAATATAGCAGCCATCTTAAAAAACCCCAAGGACAAAATGACCTGGAAAACCAAGGCATATACGAGGTTCCCTGTGCATCATGCCCGGCCACATTAATTGGAAGACCCACAGAAAATAAGTTACCCGCCTAGCATGAACACAAAATGCAGTAAAAAAAGGTGAAACACCTCCTCACTCGTCCACACATAAACACAGCAGACATCAACTTCATCGCACTAAACCCTAGCCACTACAAGAAACTCAGCCACAGAAATCATCAAGAGAAGCCATTAAGATTGAAAAAGACTGAAAGCATGTAATGAGAAAGAGATTGTTCCACCAGACTTGACATCATTTGGAAGCCCTGCACTCTGAAATAGAAAGATCTCCACACCACAAGCCAGGCAAACAACACTGAGCACAGACAGACTCCCTCTGATGCCTTCCAAACTCAAACACCCCCCAACCTGAGCACAGACAGACTCCCATCTGATGCCTCCAACTCGAACACTCCCCCCCAGGAACCAGGTGAACCTAGCTTGCTAATGAATAGCAGCCGTCCTTTCACACGAAGCCAAGCGCACTGGTTAAGCTACACACAGAAACAGAGTGTTTTGCCAGCAAGTGCAAAAAGAAAGGGGCACCAAAACAGACAGAAAAACCAGAAACAAATCAATCAAACTTCCAAGTCCAATAACCACAGACAGGCTCTAGCACATCAGAATTGGGACCAGCCTCAATTTGAAATCAGGAGCTGTGAGACCCACATCCATACAGAAGCCTGATGATGGCAGATGGGATTCTGCTGAAACATTGCCACAACTTTAACAGCACTACAATGACGTGGGATAATATCCGAAGGCAGCTAAACAGCACACATGTAAGTACCCGCGAAAGCTTAAAAAAAACAAATATATATATAAAAACAAATATATATTATTATATATCTATGCATTATGTATTATGTATCCATGTATTCATAGCTATGTTTTTACTTATACCTATTATCTTGTAGGCAATTAACAAATAAAAATAAAATAAAATAAATAAAATGTTTGATGGTGATAGTTTCAAACTTTCAATTGGATGCATCTAGTTTAGCTTCAGTTCCACTGTTAAACTTTTTAGGATTCTTTTGTGTTTCTTGGTTGCACTGGGTTTGACTTCCACATGTCTAATGTGATTTGCTTGTCAGATTTTTGTTACTATTTTCTCCTGCAAGACGTCTCAGTTTGTTTCTATCTTATATTTCAATTCCAAAACCTGACTGGTTTTCCTTTGTTTACAACAAATAATGCACACTTACTAAAGGCCCTGTCACACTGCCCAGCGGATGCAAAAGGTTATTAAAAAGGACACAACGGACGAGAAAAATGTTCCATCCGTTGTTATCCGCTCTCAAAAGGGGCAAAAATTTGCATA
>BHFT01003606.1:0-28093 GCA_004320025.1 Laticauda laticaudata
TCAGGAGTGACTGAGATGTGCCAGAGACTGAGTTTTACTGTTCACACGTATTTGCTGCAAAGACTACTTATGGTTCATTGGTCAGGAGCCAAAGGATCTCCCACACCTTTGGCTGACAGTCGTATGAATATCCTCTCTCAATGGGTGTATATGGAATGTAGGTTGCATGAGGTAGTTTCGCGGAGAAGGCATCATACCTCATTAATAATTGGGCAATCTCGTTGTCATTGGGTAGGGGGTCGGAATCTGAAAAACCCATGATAGGTTGCATTCCAGCCCATCTTGAAGGTCAGAGCATTGTACAACTCTGGCTATCTGAAGCTGACCCATTGCGAAGACATCGATGTACATGAACTGTATCAGCATCAACCATGGCAAAGAGGATTACACTGGAAAAGCCCTTGTATGTTGTGATAGCGGCCTGAGTGTGCTGGAGCTTTGCAGGCCAAGCTGCCTTCCCTCTATGTTCAAATGTGTGGGGAAAAGTCCAACTCTGATACCACTTCTCAATTTTCCTTCCAGCCTGTTCGGGTGGGCACTGGAGAGCTCACTCACGTATTCTCAATGATGGCCTGCACCATCCTCTGACACGTTACTGATGTGTGTTGTGGCACCCCCAGGCACTCTGCATTTGTTCGTATGTGTTCCAGAGTCAGGTGGTGCAGAGCTTAAGTGCACCATTCATCCAGGTCAGCTGGGACAAGCAGTGGTGCTGGCTTGATCACCTGGTCTCAGACGCTCCACAGTATATTCGTCAAACAGGGGTGGATCTCATGACATGCGGAATGCAAAGTGCTTCATTCTCAGCTCCTATACCGTTGTCAAAGATTCCAAACCACTCTTCCCGATCATCTTGAGCCCACACAGCTCTTGGATGTACGTCATTTTCTCCATTAGTGTTGAAAAACTGGAAACAGTCTAAACAGGGCTTGGTTTGTTGAATGTGCAGGCATATCACTACGGACTGTGCATGCTCCATGGTGGACGAACAATGGATGATCGGACCAGACAAGACAAGGTGGAAGAGGTTTTTACACCAACCTGCTGATTTCATACTGAGATCCAGAATGATTTCTTCCCTTTTATTATAGGAAATATCGGTTTCGCTAGGTGCTTCAACATACTCTAAGCATACTCAGACATCCTAATATCTGAGATACATCCATATACAACCGTTTGCCGTTTTATGCTTACTATATTACGAGAATGCATCATTACAATCCTGTCTAATTTCCGATGCTACTAATGAGCTGTGTGGACTTTCCATGTACCTTTCGCTTCCTCCCTCTTCAGCTTTCAAGCTGGGTTGAGTGACTTGAGGGGATGCCACCAAGAGGATCAGAGAGATACAGCAGATGTGTAATGGATGACAAGAACTAGAATGTTGCTTGCCCCGAGTTTGCAGATGTACATCGTATGTGGCGGGAAAGTTCATACCGCATTCAAAAGTTTGTGCAGCTCATAACTTTTGAGCGATGAAATAGCAATAGACGGATTAATAGATGATAGAGGATATGACACACGGTAGTGCGTGAGTACACAATGGATGCATCGCATTTCCAATGGATGGCAAGCTTTTTGGTCCGTTTTACATCCTCTTTGCATCCGTTGGTGCAGTGGGACATGCGCTTTAGCTTGTTTTGTTCTGCCCATGGTTTATATAGCGAAGTTATCATTTCAAAATGTAATTAGGGATTTTTGTGTTTCTACTGGCTTGTCAGAGAGCATGACATTTATTAAGAGAAAGTGACTGTCATAAGGTCACTTTGATACTTTCCATCGAGAAAGGAGGACTGGCTTAGCACCTTGAATACTATGCTCTTTGTGTAGTATCATAGTCAATGAGGTTTCTTGAAGATGTATTTTGTGCTATTAAAAAACTGATTTTACACACAGTGGAAAGGCAACAAAATTACATTTTTTTGGTCAAAAATTCAGCTTTTGCTTTCTGAAGTATGGATACCAGCTTGCTGTTGGTTAAAATCTCAATTCATCTTTCGGGCTGAGAAGACTCATGAATGTCTTGGTATAAATGATACTAAATATAGGATTTAAGATTTCAATATCTCATACGCCTACAAGTTCTTAGGAAAAGCCCCAAATTCTTGATTTCAACTATATTAAATGTTTCCATTTGTTTTAGGAAAATAAACAGAAGCCTCCACAGTACTCTATGGATATATTTCAGATTTTCAAAGTTCAGCTCCACTAATATTGACACTAGGCACCAATTTTCCTATTGACCATAACAGACTTGAAAGAATAATGTTTTTTTTTCTCCTTTATTACTCCATGGGGATAAAGAACTGACAATGACAGGCTTTCAGTCATAGCCTGGGCAATACATTACAATTTGTATAGCTTACATATTGGACTTTATATATTTCAATGCCTTGATTCTACCCACTCATGTATGTGTTCCTAAATACTGTATGAACTCTAGTGAATAAAGAGAAGGATACTAACTAGAATCACTTCAATGTATACTCCTCTACAGTTTTCAAGTCTCCACACTACCATATTCTCTATTACTTTATATTCCATTATCCACCTAAACTTTCAGGTAAATTTGTAATCACTCTGCATCTTTGACTGAATTATCCATGTAAATGTGATCTGGGTAACATCACCTTCCATTTATTGTGTAAGTCCATCTGTTTTCTGTCATCTTTATTCCTACTAATAAGAACAGACAGGATCATTCCATCATTTATTTCTTCAATTTTAGATCACTTCATTTTTTTTTATTATTCGCTCTAGAATTCTCCAATTCTAGAAGCACACGACAACTCTACTTTTCTAAGGTCCATATTTGTCAGCTCTCTCAGATAAATCAGATAGGAAATATGACTAAATGAACTAATTCTACTTTATTGTGAGACTACATTAATAGAACCTTACAAGCCTGAAAATACAAACTTCCTGGCACCATTTTTATTTGCTTGATCCATTAGGGCATATCTTTCTGAAGTTTCTTCTTCAGCCCCCATTGACTACTGGGGACTCCTGCCTCTCTTATCTAATTGTTTTGTTGGCAACATCTCTTATCTTCTTTGCCCAAGGTCATTCACACATTCCAATACAATATTTGAGACATAAATTATTTTCATTCACCTTTGTGATATTTTGACTTCTAACTTTTTAGACAAGATCCCAAAGCAAATAATTTATCATCACTGCAAATAAATAGCATAATACATATTTGGTCCATACCACATATGTCTTGTATTTAAACTAAAAGTATCAAACAAGGGAGTATTTTTTAAAAAGAGCTATAAAATCCTACACATTTTTAGCATTAAACCCGCTGGAAGAATTCAGAAAGATGGCAAAGATGTGACTTAAACTTATTGTGGTACTTAACTATTGAAAGTATACTTCTAAAGACATAATGTTCTGTTCTGAGGCAGTCATATTTGAATAGGATTATATCTGGATAACTCTCTTGTACAAGCACTGTAATGGAATGTGAGAATGACCTTGGAAGATGGTGGAAAAGATGCTGCCTTGGAAATGATTAGATTAAGAAATTTAGAAAGGATCTGCTCTAACCAATCAGATGTTAAAAAGAGATAGCATGAAATTTGTACTTTCAGCCTTGGAGGATTCTCTTAAAGTTGCCTAACAATAAAGCAGAATTGGCTCATCTTATATTTTCTGTACAACAGACACATACATATACATACATATATCCTACTCCATTGCTAAGAAAAGAACAAAGGCTGCTTGAATTGAGGAGAAAGATTAATCATTCAAGACACCAGGAGTTGCATTCAGCTCAAGGAAGATTTGACCTTCAAAATCTCCATTCATGTGCTCCAATTCTTTCCAATAATTCAGTTGCAAATGTGACTTTTACAAATGTGAAAGTCTTTCAAATGTGATTCACAAAGTCACCATGCCATTTATTTTCACTGTAGTCTAAGATCAACATCAATTCATTAGAGTTAAATAAAGCTTAGTTGAAAACGTTTGCACATTTTCTATCTTATTTCCCTTTTTGTAGATTTACCTTTGGGCAGGTGGCTCAAACAATCCCTTCCATTGTCTTGAGTTAAACTTTGGAGTATGTAGTGGTTCTTATCATTTCTTCAGTATGGATCCTGTTTAAATACCTTTTGTGGCCACAGACCTCCAAGATTTTATATTTCAATCACAACATTTCTCCAAGCTTTCACAGGTGCCCCTGTGACAACATTGTGTCCCCCAGGCATCCACGGGGCAGAAGTTGAGAACCACTGGAGAATAGAATTTATGGAATAATATTTGTTTATTTATTAAATTTATGTACTGCCACTTCACTGTTTGGAGTGACTCTTTGCAGCTTACAATATAATAAAAAAACCAGATATAAAAACAATCATAAATACATAAACTGATTACAAATACAAAAGCTTAAATGCAGAATAAAACACTGAGTAAAACATGAGCTTAAAGTGCAGGGTTTTTTCATGTTTTATTTTATATAACCTATAAAAATTCAATTTCAAACAGTGTTGTTTTTAGGCAATAGTAATCATCACATAGCATTAATATTATAATAACAATAATATTTAACTTATCTACTTTAACAAATCTCTATTTTAACATTTATCCTTTTTATGTCTGCATATTTCTAACTTCTGTTTCTATTGTCTAACCATTGGTAAAATAGATCCCATATCAGAAAATATTCAGTTTCTTTTTTGTCCTTAAAAGTAAGTGTAAGTCTATCAATTTCTGCACATTCTAATATTTTCTTAATTATATTCTCATCTGATGGGATCTCATTGTTCTTCCATTGTTGTGCAAATACAATTCTGGCTGCAGTTAGTGCATGTAAAATCAAATATATAATTCGTTTATCATATTTTTCCTGCAGGATGCCCAATAAAAATATTTCTGATTTCAAGTCTATATGCTGCTTCATCATTTTTCCCAACCAAATATGCATTTTCATCCAATATTTTTTAGTTTTTGGGCGTGTCCACCACATATGGTAATATGAACCAGGTGTTTGATTGCACTTCCAAGATTTAGCAGATCTATCTTTATATATTTTTGCCAGTCTTGTTGGTGCAAAATGCCATCTGTAGAACATTTTATACAAATTTTCTTTATATGCAATTGATATAGTCAATTTAACATTTCTATCCACAATATCTGCCATTATCCAGTTCTATTGCATATCCAAATATTTTAGTTCAAACTATAATTGTCTCCTAACATAATGTCTTTGAAAGTAGCTATGTATCTTATTCTTCCCATACCATAAAAAAGCATGCCAACCTAATTAAAGATTGTGTCCTTCTAAAGTTAATAGTCTTTTGTGCCTCAATTAATCCATTCTTTCACCCATGTAAATACTGAGATCTGATAATGCAATTGCCAATCTGGCAAACCCAAAGCTCCCTCTTTTTTTTTTTTTTTTTGANTTTTTTTTTTTTTTTTGGAGTCTTTGTAACATTTTCCAACCTATTATTGTTTTTTCCCTTAACCAAATATATCTTAATAATATTTTATTTAGCGGTGGTACCTTTCTGTCATTGCACCAACCACTTCCAGCCTACAGTCTCAAGAGCCTTAAGCCAACTGGCAGAATCAGAGTTAAAGGCTGTTCTTGAAGACTAAAAGAATGCAGGCAGAATTCACATACAGTGGCAAGATGTTCCAAAGGGTGGGGACCACAACAGAAAAAAGCTGTTCTTCTGGATCCTCCAGCCAAAATTCCTTGCCTGATGCAGTCCTCAGAAGACCAGAATGCCAAAATGAATGGGGTGGTGGTCTTATCACCACTTGGGGCAAGACAGTCTTTCAGATATTCTGGACCCATCCCATAATGGGTAGTATCCAATATGAGTGCATTGTTCATTTATTGATCAGTACTGTTTCATGAGAATAGTCCAATTTAATATTACCATATTTTCTGTCTGATAAAAAAGAACGGAAAAAAAACCCAAGTTGGCTTTGGATTCGGTGAGCCTTGACAGGAGGTTGTTGGCTTTTTTTTCCTAATTATAAATATGCAATATTAAAAAGAAAGAGGAGAGAAAAATGCTACTAGCATTTTACCACCCTGGTATCTGTGCAATCACATGGCAGGCCAAGTGTCAGGTCTAATGATTTTACAATTAACATGTAATTTTACTGCTCTACCTCCTGATGACATTACTCATTTTAATTGCACAGCCTTAAAGATATAACCTCGGTTTACTCTTAGAAAAACTGAGCCATGCATAAAACAAGCTCACAGAGATCTGTATTTCCAATTAACTTTTGTAATGTACATGAATGCATTTTAAAAAAAAATGCTAAGTGCCATGTACTGCAAAAAGAAAGAAAGAAAAATTGGTGTTCTGTTTCTTTAGGTTTTGCAATTTCACTTCTTCAGCATGTTGCCAATGCAAACTAATGTCTTTGCTAATGCTGTTGCAGCTTTGAGAAATTAACTCTTTGGTTCACTGAAAAGCAGACATGCTAACTCTTGTCTTATATCTCCTGCAGTGGTGACAAATCTAGGATAAAAAAAAAAAAGCAATATTTGCATCCAGGGTAGGATTCTACTGGTTTGGACCAGTTCTATAGAACCGGTTGTTATGGTTCCCAGTAGTTCACAGAACCAGTAAATCGGGCCTCTGGCTGGCCCTGCCCCTCTCCACCCACTTCTCTGCTACCTGCCTAGTTAGTCCCTATCAAGCTGCGCAACATCGTGTGCATGCGCAACATGCCTGCAGCCTGCTTGCCAAGTCAGCCATTGCTGCCTGCCTTTTGCTGCAGTCCTGCCTGATCTGATTATCTCCCTGGGTGAATGGAAGACCTGGTTGCCTTTTCTCCACCACTACCACTTGCCTTTTATTTTGCCCCTTCCCTCCCACCACTTGGAAAGCCCAGCCCTCCCTGGACCTTCCCCGGCCGCTGACCCAGGGCCTCCCCTCACTGCCCCACAGTTTGCCACGCCTCCCCTCGCAAACCTGGGATGTCCCCTGGATGACCTAGGGCTTGCCACATCTCCCCTTACCAACCCAAAGCCTCCCCTCACTGACTGTGGCTTGCCAGGCCTCACCGATCCAGGGCCTTTGCCAGGCCTCAGGATGATGCAATGATGGTGGCAGCCAGAGCATGCCATCGCTGTTCACTGTCTCTGCTGTGCTGGGGTTGAGAGGGGAAGCAAAGGTGTTCCCAATAGCCACTGGGAACTCACCAGGGCCGCTTGCTTCTGGTAGTTGCAGAATCTGCCCAGCAGCGCCGCCACTGCCGCATGAAGGGAGCAGTCCCAGGAGTTCCCCCCTCCCTTTTGGAGTGTTGCTGAATTCCACTGCTCAATTTCAGGATGCAGAGAATGCTTGCTGAAAAATTTCCCTCTGTTTAGAAGTGTAATAGGGGCTGTCCAAAAATAAATATTCATGGTTGGGGGTTCTTCTAAACAATTTGCCTCCAGTCAAGGGTATCTCCTATTTTCTTTATCTCCCAGAAGCTTATGGAAACTTAGATATGGAAAGTATTTGAGACTTGAGGGCTGTAGAGTGCCAGGTTTATAATCTGCCAGGTTTATAATCTGAATTATAAATTTTACCCTAATTATATATTTCATTTCTATAATTGTATGCTTTTGTTCCTGCATTGGCTATGGCTGTTGCTTTTATATACCATTTAAAGTTCTCCAAGTCCTGATGCACAATATTATGTCTTTAATACAGAAATCATTTTCAGACATGATTTCAGAAGACTAGCTATCTGTCCCTGCAACATATTTTTAGTTGCAACTTTGATGAGCTTATTAGATAGTTATTGTTTTGGGCTTTTAGAAAAACCAAATATAATTTATCATAATTATGTTATGATAATTTATATTAATTATAATAACAACTTCCACTGGAGTGTAGCCAAATTCGTTGTGAGCTTGAGAAAACTTGAAAGTGGATTCTGTTCTCGTGGGAATTATATTTATAATATACGAATATCTGAAATATTGAAAATAATCATAGTCAGCCTATGATTTTAACTTTAAGATGCAATTTATTCTGCAATTATTCCTCTGTGTTGGTATATTTTATCAGTTGGTATATTTTATCATATTACATCTGTATCATGCCAGCCAGCTCTTTTTGCACTGCAATATGCTGATTAAAACTATTAGGGAAATTTCAGTAGTGTTAAAACATTTCAAAATCTCCCCAAACAGTAGTGAAGGAAAGATGAGGAAGGAAGGAAGGAAGGAAGGAAGGAAGGAAGGAAGGAAGGAAGGAAGGAAGGAAGGAAGGAAGGAAGGAAGGATCACCACTCCAGAATGAGTCAGACTTCTAAAAGTTAGGTAAAAGTCAGATTTGAGGCAGAAAACACACAGTATGGTTAGAATTACTGCTGTTGTATTGATCATTAATCACATAAATCATAATGTGGATATTTTGAACTGACAGTTGGAAAAGCTCTGCCAGAAGCCAAATCGCCAAATGAATTTAATAAACTTTAAGTCAGCAATATCTGAACAACCGAGTCATCATAGCTAAAAGCTGGGTCATCTCCAAACTCTTCACAGCATTACCAAATGGATGGATAGAATTCAGTCCTTTGTTTTTGCTGCAATCATCTGTATTTTAATATACATTTCAAGAGCAAAGGACTTCCAAAGATACCCTGTTCTCCCCATGACACTATTGGAAGTGATGTGCAGAAGATTAAATTCATGCCTAGGCTGCTTTTAAAATTATATATTTAGGATTTAATAATAGGCAAGTATTAAACCTAATACTGAAATGTATATCCATGTCCCAAAGCAGTTTTTCCTTTGAACATTAAGTTAAAAAGACTAAAAAAGTGTTAAACTTTCATGTAAATGTCCACGAAGAATTTGACTGACCCTTGTTGAAGAAGAAAAGTTGGGCTGGAGCTACCCATTGAGGTTCTTCACCTCACTTTTCCAGTACAGACACTAAAATGAAAATCTTGGAATAGCTACTGCCTGAAGAGACTTTATACTCATGAGACTTCCTGTTAAACCTATTTAAAATGTTTAATCACATGTTTAGGTTAAACTGTAATAAAAGTATTTGGAATCAAAGGTCAAACTAACCGAACTTTATGTTTGCCATAACATATAGTCCTCGATTTACAACCAAAATTGAACCCAGCATTTCAATTTTGCTAAGTGAGATAGTTGTTAAGTGAATTTTGCCACAGTTGTTAAGTGAATCACTGCAGCTGTTAAGTTAGTAATGTGGTTGTAAAGTAAATCTGGCTTCCCCATTGACTTTGCTTAGGTGATCAGAAGATCTCATGATCCTGGGAACAGCAAAAAACATAAATATGAGCCAGTTTCCATGCACCCGAATTTTAATCACATGAGCATGACTGTTATGCAAAAGTCATAAGTGTGAAAAATTGTCATAAGTCACTTTTTTCAGTGCTGTGGTAACTTTGAACTGTCATTAAATGAGTGATGTAATATTCAGACAGCTTAGTTTCTACACTAATTCAGATACAAGTTCAGATATACCTGAAATATGTTAGGTTAATCTACGCAAGTCATGGTCTCTGGTCACAATAAACTTTACCAAGCTGTAGGCGTATGCTGTCATTAAATCTATAGTGTTTTGCATTTTAAACATGCAGGCAACTTGTAAAAGAAAAAAAGAAGGAAGGAAGGAAGGAAGGAAAGAAGGAAAGAAGGAAGGAAAGAAAGAAAGAAAGAAAGAAAGAAAGAAAGAAAGAAAGAAAGAAAGAAAGAAAGAAAGAAAATATATATGCAATGATGCAGATAGTTCCCTCATGTACAAAACAAGCAGAATGAAGTAGTTACTTAGCAAATTGTTCTAGATCAGTCTAGATGCAGTGGAATCACAGATGAAATTTGATCAATGAAGCATATACCATGGCTATTCATATTTCTAGAAATCAGTGAATAAGATATATAAGGCAGCACTATGTGGCTAATTGGGGAAAAATTGCTTCTGGAAAGCAACAGAGGTCAGAAAATCAGAAAGGTAGCTGCCAATGATCACACGCCTTTTGATTACTACCTTCTAAGTAGCTAGAGATATTACATGTTCACACAAGGAACACCATTATTTCTGTATTTGATTGACAACATATGATACTTAATAGTAGAAGGAGGATGTGGGAGAATGATATCTCTGCACTATTGGTTTTTGCCAAAATAGACAGATTTAAATGTTTCAGGAAGACAGGTGAATTTAAATCAATGCAAGAAGGGCTTTGTTATAAACGTAACTTTTGATATTGGAATTACATCTGTTGATGTTTTGGCTTAAATCCTAAAAGATCAATTTGAGGCAATACCACCTCACTGCATTTATTAATATTTATTAAATTTATATGACTTTTCAGTTCCAGGGTATCTCTACGCAGGAAAGTAAGTGAATGAAACAACCTAATATTTCTAATGGTATGCACAATTTCTGCATATTCTAACTCTGACTTATGTTCCAAAAGCTTCCAAGGGTCTGGTTTTTCTCAGGTATTGGATCAAGAATTTTTGGGAGCCTTTGCTTAAGTGATTCCAGGTTGTTGAAATTGCCTTGAGCCCAGTGTATTTATAGAATTGAATAAATAAATGTACACACTTTATTTTTTTGAAAATATCGTATAGTATATGTATTTTTCATATAATCTAATTTTAATGCAATTTTAAAACACAGACTTTATTTAATTATATACATTTTTCCACACAATTATTCTATTTTTTTCCAATGTGACTCTAAAATACATAGATATTGGTAGCTTTTCTTAAATTGTCCTTCCTTTCCTTTCCTCCCATCTCTTCCTCCACTCTTCTTTCTTTCCTTCTTTCCTTCCTTCCACAATTTCTGAATTAAGAAGTGTTTCAAGATTAATCAGCAGATTTCATTATTTATTACTGTAATGAATCCTATTTTGGCATATCTTACAAATTTGGTTAAAAATAAATTATTCATACATTTCTTTGACACCCTTAAATGAAGTCTGGATATTTAGATTCCTTGATTCCCGAGGCTATGGAAAACATGAAGAAATCCGAACTCTGCATTAGCAATATTAAGATTTCATTACATTTTTTTTGGCTAGGAAAAGATAACACATTTAATTTTGATAAGTTCTACATAACAAAACTTCAAATAGACAGGATTATTATAATTATTTACTTATCATTAATTGCAATTCTGAAAATCCTTGACCTAAAAAAAATGCTAATACTTTTCTCAGATTTTCTCTATTGATTGATGAGAAATCACTAAGCTTTTATTCAGTAAATACTGGCTGCAGAATGGAGATACTGTTAGGAATATAAGTCACCAAACAGGTATTTGGGTTAGAAATATATAAGCCAGGATAGACATTTTAGTACTATGTCTTTAAGAGATTGCAAAAATTGCAATTGGGTGTGGTTTTTCAAACGGCCATAAGATGGAGCCAGAATCCTGGGTTGTTTAGACTGAGTTTCAGAAGAAAGTGTAAGTCTCTGTTTCCTTCTGTTGAAAAGTATTGCCGTTGCTCCATTTTTCCTAATTGACTGATATTACTGGATTTGATGTAAGTCTGATACTGAACTGTTTTTGACACTGGACTNCTCCATTTTTCCTAATTGACTGATATTCATGGATTTGATGTAAGTCTGATACTGAACTGTTTTTGACACTGGACTTTACTGGATTATCCCTGGATTGAAAACTGACTGATTTAACCTGTGAATGACTTTTGGACTGCTTATCTTGAACTTTGCTTAAACCTTTATCTAAAGTAAAACCTTACGTTTACTGTACAGTGTATCTGTGTGCTGTATGTGTATTATTCAAACACTACTCTCAAATACACCTCCCTGTATGCACTCATTCTCCTCATGGGGAATTACCTCAACAGGTGTGGTTTAGTTGGTGGGCATGGCTTGGTGGTCATGTGACTGGCTGGGTGTGGCCAACTCAACATCACTTACATTGAGGCATGCATCTCCTCACCTGGCCTCTTGTGACTGTGGGGATTCTGCAATGTGTGAAAAATGTGAAAAATTTCTAAGTGTGAAAAATGGTCATGTCAATTTTTTCAGTGCCATTGTAACTTTAAATGGTCCCTCCACACAAGCAAAGTACCAGCAAAGGAGGGGGAAAAAAACTCCAGAGATGTTCCTGAGACAGGAAATCTACTTTTGCCAAGAATTTAAAAAGGGTTAACAGAGAGGCAGTTTCTGTAACCAACACCAGAATGTTTCCTTCCTGCCTTCCTTACAGAATTAGGCCAGTAATTTCTTCTAACAACCGGTTCTCCAAACTGCTTAGAATGTTAACGTCTGGTTCTAGAGAATAGGTGCGAACCTGTAGAATCTGTCACCTCTGAGAACGACACCATAACCTCCCTGAAGGCAGCAGAGATATCTATAAGAACTGGACATTCATTGAAAATGAACCTGATATTAACTGCTCAGATATAAAAAATATATCAGCTAAACCTGAACCCCAACAAGTTGACTGCGTATATTTTTAATGTGGAAGCAGAGGGGAAAAAGTTTAACTTTTACTTTTTGTTCCACTTCTAGTTTATGTTGCTGTCCCCTTTAAATAACTTCTCCCATGCAGTACAAAATATATGGCTATCTTATGACAATTAGAACTAGCATGATAACAATTTTAAATGAACCTTCCTACCCTCAGTGCCCTCCAGATAGATTGATCTCTGCTTCCAGAACTCCTCCAGTCAATATGGAAATGGACGAGAATATTAAAAGCTGAAATCTATATATTTGGGAAGAAATGAAATTCTCCACCTTAGTTTTCATTCAGATTGAAAACCAGTGAAGTGCATTGAGAGAGGTTAATTAACTGCTGCTGAGTGATAACTCTTAATGGAGGAGGCAACATTGGGATCAGAAAGCAAGCAAGTTAAACTCCATGAATGTCCAACAAATTGCAACTATATACTATATGTATGTTCTCTTGTCAAAAGCCCTGCAAGAACAGACTTCCAATGTCACAAAAGGTCTCATAAATAGATTTTCTGTAAAAAAAAATCAAATAAAACCATAATGAGAATATTCTATTTTCTATTGTATTTGACATATTTATGTGTTTATTTATTTTTTCAATTGCTTACAAGATAATAGGCATAAATAAAAACGTAGTTATGAATACTTGGATACATATAAGAAAAATAAAAAAATAAACAATAGAAAAGGGTTGGTAGGCACATTGGTGCGCTTATGCATGCCCCCTACAGACCTTTTAAGAAAGGGATGAGGTCAATAGTAGACAGCCTAAAGTTAAAGTTTTTGGGATTTGGGGAAAAAACAACAGAGTCAGGTAGAGTATTCCAGACATTGACCACTCTGTTGCTGAAGTCATATTTCCTGCAATCAAGTTTTGGTGCGGATTAACCCTCGCAGTTTGTGTCTATTGTTTGCTCTTGTGTTGTTATGGTTGAAGCTGAATATTCATTGACTGGTAGAACATTGCAATCATGATTTTATACACTATACTTCACAGTCAGCACCAAGGCGCATAGTTCTAGGTTTTCTAGTCTAGAATTTCGAGCTGGTGGCATAAAGGTATTCTGCACGAGTAGAGAGTGGAAAATTATTATTGTGAATATTTGCTGACTTTCTCAACAATATTAATATCAGATACGTAATGTGGGTTACAGACTGATGAGCTGTATTCGAGTATTGGTCTAGCAAATGTTTTGTATGCTCTAGTTATGAGTGTAATATTCCAGAGAAAAAGCTATGTAAGATTAGAGTTAACAACTCGTACGCCTTTTTGGCTATGTATTACAGTGGGCTTGAGCACTTAGGTCATTTCCGATGAGTATTTCAAGGATCCTTGACAGAGTTTGGATCATCAACAAGGTCTGGCTTATTCAGCCTGTATTTTTATTTCTGATTATTATTTTTTTGGCCATATATGTAGGACAGAGCATTTATTTGTTGAAGATTTGAAAGTTGCCATTTGTTTGACCATTCTGATACATAGTCGAGGTCTTTTGGAAGGGTAGCAGTATTGTCTGTGGTGTTGAATTGCTTTACATCATCACGGAAGAGAACACAGTTTGTTCTGATATGATCACAGAGGTCATTTATGTCGAGTATGTAAAGAGTTGGTCCTAGAATACTGCCTTGGGGGACACCACTGTTGACAGGTACAGAATTTGATAGGACACACCTAATTTTGACCATTTGTTGTCTGTTTGACAAGAATGCTTCTATCCAGCAATGCAGGGGATGACTGTGGCTTGTCACTTAGGCAAGGAGCTGGCCTGAAAGATTTTTCAAAGATTATGCTTAGAGGTTCCATCTATGCAGTGGGTAATTTTTTAAGAAGTAGGCAATACTCCGTCCGTTCCAAAATAAGATGAGATTGGGTTTTGATTGCGTAGTGCTTTTTCAACATTGTCTTCTGTAAATCGATATGTATTAATCATTGTAGTTGTCTGTGTTCGGCAAGGAAATACAGCCATGGTCCATTCTGTTTACAAATATTGAACCAAAGAATGTGTTAAAGATGTTGGCTTTAATGGTGTCGTTGTTGCAGTCTTTACCATTAGGTCCTATCAGGGGTGGGATGGACCTTGAGTCTTTTAGTTTGTGTTTTTATAAAATTGCAGAACAAGCGGGTGGAATTGGTGCGTAGAAGGTTTCTTCTTGGTTTAATGTGTCGATCTGTATTAGATCATTGTAGTTATCTGTGTTTGACTAGGAAAATACTGGGCATGATCTATTCTGTTTCAAATACTAAGCCAAAGAATTTTGTTAAAGAGTTGGTTTAATGGTGTCATCATTTCAGTCTTTACCATTAGGTCCTTCCAAGGGTGGGATGACCTTGAGTCTTTTAGTTTGTTGTTTATAAAATTGCAGAAAGCGCGGGTAGAATTGGTGCATAGGTTTTTTCTTGTTTAATGTGATAATTGGTGCATTCAGTTTTATCTGGTGGCATAAAATTTTGTATCGCTTTTGAACTTGGCCACATAACCCAGTTTTGTTTTTCTGCCAAAGTGATTTCTTTTTTGGATTGAAGCTTCCTTATTGTTTTGGTAATTTATTTTTTCTGGTTTTGGGAGTTGTTAATGGTATATGTAGTTTGATGACTCTTTTAACCTCAAGTAAAAATATGTTGTAATGTTTCTTAAAGTACTGCATCCAGAAAATAGAAATTGCCAATCAAGGATGAGAGATCGTTGTTTATAAGATCATAGCTGCCTTTTTGAAGTTATAATTGGGGATTCTGTTGTAGATTTTCTGTGTGACGTATGTTGAGACAAAAATCATTCATGTGGCCGTATGTTGAGACAAAAGTCAAAAGTCACTGTTGGAAAAGGGTTCTTTAATTTGTATTCCATCAATTGAATTCAAACTATTGCAGAAGATGAGATTGAGGCAGTTGTTAAGTCTAGTTTTTGTTGGTTACTGGTTGTTCTTTTCCCAGTTGTGTTGCTGCATTGTAAGAAGGTTGCACTGTGTGGGTTCAGTTGTACATTCCTTAAGAGTTAATATGAGGTAGATTGAAGTCACCCAGAAAATAAAAGCGGTGGGCAGGATCTGCCTATGTTAGTGGATATTTTTGCTTGTTTGCAGTTAGATGTCTAATCAGGGCTCTGTAACTAGTAAGAACTGAAATGTGATATTTAAGGACAGTTCACAGATGATGGTCCTCAGGAATAGCAAGCTCCTGGGTAACTTGGATGTTTTTTTAGATGTAGGGACTTTTTATAGAAGATAGCAGCACACCCTCCTCTAGGATTTCACAATCTGATCAGCAAACATGATAGTCTCTTACTGTGGTAATGTGTCAGGGAGAGATGTGTTGAGCCATGTTTCACAGACAAAATAATGTCAAATTTAGCAGTATTTAGTAAGAGGAGAAATTCAGGTATTTTTTATCCAAGGCTTCTGGCATTGAGTAGCTTGCATTTAAGGTCAGTTGTGGTTGAAATAGAGGTAGTTAGGGGTGTGCGTGCCTAGTTTTGAGTGATTTGGATTGGATGGGGGGGGGCTGAATGTGGAGTTGTGGGCTGTGTTACTTTCTTTTGATTCAATCATCTCTGTAGTCAATGTATAGGTCCTTTCTCCATTGTCTAGACGGTTTTTGAATTTCTGCGTGGAGTTCAGGGAGCAGATTCTTGCAGTATGATTAAGTCTGGTCTTGAGCAAAATTTTTTGTGGTTGGGACTGGTTTTTTGCAATGGCGTTTATTGTATGAATAATATGCGTTTGCTGGACACATCTTTGCATCAATTCTACAAAATCTTGGGGCCACAGAGCCATCATTTTATTTGTACCCAGGGCCATTTCTGGTTATTTCAATGTTATCTTCAGGAGAGATGTTTGTTGTATTTGAGTTGCTTATGATATTGTGAACTTTGGTGATGTTTGATTTGTTGGTGTCTTCGAGACCAAATAGATGGCATTTGAAGACATTTCTGTTCATGTTTCATGACGTCTTTGATGAATAAGGGGATATTATTTGTGGAATTTTTGAAGGGGTAGTAATTGTTTGTGGCTGTGGTTTGGTGCTTATTTGTGGGTTGTAGTTGTGATTGTAGTTGAGTTGTGATTGTGGTTTTTGTGGGATTTGATTTGAGCTGTAGGTACTATTTGTGCTGTATTTTTTTTTTCAGGAGAGATTAGGCTTGCTTGTATAGTTTGTTCAAAACATGTTGCTAAGCTTCATCTATGATGAGTGAATGAGTGATTCTATCTTTCAACTCTGTCAGGTAAGGTACTCAGTTTGTTTAGCTTGAGGAGACTATGATGGACATAGATGTATCTGAATTTTTAACCATATCAGATAGACTTTTGTTTGCATTTAAGCAGGCAGGGTGGGCTAGATTGTCGCATAGGCAGCATTTGATGTAAATTTTCGCTTTCATTGATGGTTTCAAGACATCTGAAACAAATGCAGAAGTCTGGGAGGTCATTGGTAGAGATTTTTTTTTTTGTTTTGGTTTGGAGTTTTTGGCTGCATGATCAATGAAATAGTACGACTAAACAATTACAGTATCTAGTTAATGTGATAGGTAGACGGTTACTTAATGAGATGTTGTAATTAATAAATGTTAATTGATATGTTGGGAACAAATCAAAAGTAAGGTTACTTATTACTAAAAATCAATCAATCAATTGGTTATTCAAATAACTCTAATCAAATAATTTTGCTAAGCAACAAACAACCTAATTTATTACAGTAATTACTATACACACTGGTCAATTAAATTCACTAAATCACTGATTTTACTAATCAGATATTCAGTAATCACACTGTATGCACTGAACAGTCATGCTAGAATAATAAATCAATTAATCATTTGATAAAAATTAGTTATTTCAAAGAAATTGATTTGGAGATATCATTATCTAATCTTTGATATACGTCTTGAGGGAGAAATTTATGTTTTGAGATAATGAAAGTAATAAAGTAATATTGAGAGTCAGTAAGTAAAGGGTTATTGTTTTGTTTAGCTGTTGCTGATATCTGAGAATAGGTTTATAACCTCGAATAAAGTGACAGGAGGCCTCTTTTCCTGGGTTGGAGGAACAAGCCTTTATGTCAAACAGGTTTTAATCTATATCCAGTACAAGTCCCATTCATAGTGGAATCAAAATTTAAATTCTTTGGCCTCTTTCTTATGCCTACCTAGGGTAGGGAAATACATTCTTTGGTAGTGGTATGGATGGCTTTATTGTATTTTATTTTGGAAATGAACTAAGCTTTTATTAGCATGTTGATTTTGAATTTACACTGCACAAGATAGTTTCACATCCAGGGAACAATGATCCAGAAGTCTCTTGACTTTCTAGCTCTCTATACTTGCCAGTAAGGAGGTAGCTCCAATCAAGCTTTCTCTTGCACAGTAATAAAGCAGTACAGCTTTCTGCTCTAGGCACATTATAACATTTAAATATAAAATGATGCACCACAAGAGTAATTGAAGAAACTGGAGATGGATGTACTTAGAGCAGAAAAGTGGTAAGTCAAAAAAGATATACCCATTCCTTTCCTTCCTGCTTAGAAATTTTTTGGCATTTATTGTGTGGGACTGCATTGTCTATACTGATTTATGGAGCCCACTATCTTCTAAATTAGCCATTTGTAATAATTCTCAGGATTTCAACTATTTAGCAGAGTGCAATTTGAGTGTTAACAAACAGGAAACCAAGTAATGAAGTTGTGCATGCTTCCACAGAGTGATATCAAATTTGTAAAGGCATGAACCCCATTTAAAGTATCCATGTGTTTTTTCCTCTATGTGGCTGCACAAGCCCATCCAAAACCACCACTGCTTTTGATGAACTTCACAAGGATCTTGGTTTTTTTCTTGGATTTTTTTCCAGGCTTGCTTAGAAATCTGGAGGAAAAAGAAGACTGGCATTTTGAAAGAGGCATGTCGAGTTGCACACAAACCAACATGCAATTAGGACAGAACACATATCATTCCACATATTCTAAAGCATCTGCTTCAGATGGTACCACCCAGCTTTCCATTTTGACTAGTATATTTTCAAAGCAATTTGGAATGTGGAGCATATGTTTAATTGGAAATGCAAACCAAATTGTTGAAGTCGAGAAATGAGTTTCTACCTTTCATCAGAAATTCATGAGTTATTTCCATTCAGGTTATTATGGAATTTTAGAGAGTGATCTTACTGTTTATTTTGATCTTACTATTTATTATTCTTTCAAAATAACAACCAAGAAAAAACAGAAAACAACCAAGCTCCAAGACCATCAAGAAACTCCCCCAAGTGTTGAAAGAATAATAAATAGTAAGATCAAAATTACTATTTATTATTCTTTCAACACTTGGGGAGTTTGTTGGTGGTCTTGGAGCTTGGTTGTTTTCTTGCAGACATTTCATTACCCAACTATGTAACATCATCAGTGCTAGATGGGAGTAGGGTTTGCTTTCTGTTTATATGCAGTTGGCTTGCTCTGTCAATGTTGGTTGGAGTGTTTTTGGTGAAGCCTTGATTAGGTTGTTTATTGTTTGATTGTTTGTATGAGTTGGTAGTTCCTTCATGAGGATATTATACAATATATTGCATTATACAATATAGAAATATTCTCTTCTGTTGGCCTTTCGACAGATTTGTGCAAAATGCTATCAGATTTGCTGTTAGATTACACCATTAAAAAAAGACCACTGACTTTCAGAAAATAATTTAAATCATTATCAAACAGTTAATTAATCTGTCCTTTCCAGTTTAGAAGACAGCTTGCCATGTGGCAGAGTGGAATGTTGAACCCATCAAATCTTCATTAAAAAAAAAAGGAAATATCCACGAAGTAATATTCCTTAATCCATAAAATGAATCTGTCATGTCTATTAAATGCATTACAATGTTGATATGCATAATTACTGAGGGGGTCAGGGGGGCTCTGATTGTCAGTACTGGATATAATTAATTCTCAAGATAGGGAAACAGAACTATAGTCTCTGTCAACCTGGAGAGATAGTTTTATTTGAAACAATTTTGCTGCACAGCACTATAATCTTCTTCTTTTATTGTGCTTTCCATCATTCTCTTTTGTAGGCTTCTAGGCACCACTATTAAACTCAAGATGAACTTTTATTTCAAAAGAATATCTTGCTCTCAGACAACTTGTCTTTTTTTCATTTGCTTTTATCCTAATCCATTAGTATATCAACATTTTTCTTCTTGTAGCAGGTAAACAATAACTGGGGTAGCACCTTTTTTCTATAAAATAATCAGTAGTTAATAATATATGTAAATCTCTGTCTCTTTCTTTCTCACTCTCTCTCTCTCTAAAATCACAAGAACTATCTCTTCAGAACCTTCACGCTTGGGCAAAATAAAGTATAATAAGTTTTCAAATTTTCCTGGGAAGAAACAACCCAGGTATTATTCTGTAAAAACATCTAGGTTGCTACTACTAATTCTAAAAAAGAAATATTTTTCAACTAAAAGAAAAGTAGCATTTTTCTTTTAGAAGTACAAGATAAAATACTATTAATTGCCAATTTGTATATATAAATAATTGATTTCCTCCCTTTTTTTTAGTGTGATACAATTTGAACATTTCAATTTCAAAAAAAAAAAAATNGATTTCCTCCCTTTTTTTTAGTGTGATACAATTTGAACATTTCAATTTCAAAAAAAAAAAATCACTTAACTTATTCTTCTAGTTTATTGACCACTATTCTTTACAGTGTCTTTATCCAGTTCCAAATAGCATTTAATTCCTCATCATGATGGAACATAAACATTGCTCAACTGCACTGAATTCTTAGTATTCTCCTTGAAATGTGAGATGAGCACATTACTTCAAGTAAACCCTAACTGTTATCAATACTATGATAAAGATTACGTTTTTAAGATCTCAGTGAGGTAAAAGGAAAAGCTGTGGTACCTTCATTCTTAAGTTCATACCTTTGCAACAAACTGTAACATCAAGGTTTAGCCTAATTTGACCTAACATTAACACAGCATTTAACTTTTTCAAAATGGTTGTACAACATGAAATGCATTCATAATTATGGTACATAGTGTAAAATACAAGAAGCTAGTTAAGAAGCAGCAACAAAAGCTTGAATATTGTGTAAATATTAAGGCAGGGATGTCAGTCTCGCAGCCTATGGGCCAGATGTTTCATGTGCCTTGTTTAGTGAAGGGGACACTGCCATGACTATGCAAGTTCGACACCCCTGTGTTAAGGGAACAGCTCCATGATTTTTTTTAAAATAATCTCCTTAGAAATCAATTGTGCATTGTATAATATTGACAAGTATCTCACTGATTAGACTCTAATCCCTAATAATTTGTCTAAGTTTTAAAGTATACCAAAGTCATTGATTTGACAAAACTCATGCTGGCTGAGGAATTCTGGAATTAAAGTCCGCAAGTCTTAAAGTTGCAAAGGTTGGACTCCCTTGCTCTATCGTTAAGTTTTGTTTTTTTTTAACTTGGCACCTTATGGATCCAGATGGCTTCCCAATTATACTTGGAGAATTTCCAACATTGTTTGATGGTGATACATTCAGTGGAATATAAATATGGCTCAGGTGGTTGATATGATTGCTTCCTAATTGCCTTCTTCCTTCTTTGGAAGATAAATCATTCTTTGGTTTTACTAGTGACATGAAGTCATTTATTGTGCCCCTTGGTGTTGTTGGCGTTATATGATTATTATAATAACCTACTGCAGGGAGAAAAGACCTAGTTGATTGGACTACAAAAGGTGACTGAGTTATTATTTAATTGGTTTTAGAGGAAACTTGGGGTTATTCCCTAAACTCATGCTTTGGCTGATGCCTTAGTTGCTGTTTTTCCATTTTGGTTTCAAAGAAGGACTCTAGCAATGTTTTAGTTATTCTAAATTATGCCTTCTGAACTCTTCCACTTGTCTTTTCAGATAAGTGAGCAGAAGACAAATTTGGTGCTTTTAAAACCATTCTTTGATTCTTTTGCACGAGCTGATAGGCTCAAAGCAGAATATATAATTCAAGTGCTAAAAGGGCAGCAGCCACTTTGCAATAAACTTAGGTAGATTCAGCTCATATGTTGCAACCAGAAATATGGATTATTTAGTCTTCCTTTCAAAATCAATTGTTCTGATGTTACAAGGCCTCAGTTGAAGAGATTTGAAAACCCAGTGGTATTACAGATGACATCTAGGCAAAAATGTTATATGCTTGACCTTTTTTCAGTGTGCTATACTGCTACCAAAAACAAAGCAAGCTGTCTAAATGTCAAAGCAGCCAAATAAAAAAGAAAATCCAATAATTGAGTTAGTAGCAAGCAGTAGGTTGCTGTTCCTGCTCATGTCCTTGGCATGCAACAAGGGAAATCTCATTTGTTTTACTGCCTGCCTTCACTGTGTCATCTCGTTCAAGGGATGCTTCCATGTTATTGGCAACCTGCTATCAGATGATAGTATAAAACCATATTGGGTAATATATAATTCAGTACTTTTCATTCCATTACAAAAGTAAATATTCTTTTCAGATTAAAGTCTTATCAAGTGAACTCTGAAGTGGTCCCCAATATTATTTCTTGGGCAATGAGGAATTTTGAGTCAGAAATGCTTCCATGAACAGAACAGATTCCAGTGAAACCTTGACTAAGGCTTCACATGACTTTGTCTCATCTTTATAAGTCCCTCCAATAACCAAATTCTGGATCTTCTGATAGCTGCTTAGTATACATTCATTATATTGGTTATACTGTATATAAAAACACATGCATGATAGCAACTCAAAGTCAGGGTCTGAAGGCTTGTCTATCTGTTCAGCCTCTTTATTTGAAAACTTGTAGAAAACTTGCATACATTTTATCTCTTTATAGTAACTGTTGTCTATGTTCTGGAAACTTAACACAAAAGTAAATGGTCAAAAAGAAAGTATATCTTACTGCTCAATAGTTGGATGCCCTTGGCAAAATGCTTTTTTGAAAAACCACTTGGCAATATGCTGCCACTTTCTACTTACAGGTTTCACCCTGGTTTCTTATATAAAAAGCAAGAAAAATGAGTTTGTTTGCTCAGTTCTTCTATCTAGAGAGCCCACTATCACTTTAAAGAGTGGAACATACTTGCTCACACTCAGTGGTGCGATTCAGTTGGTGTAACCACCAGTTTGGTGAACGCACATCACATTTAAAAAAGCCAATTTTCAGCTCTAACACTTCCCTTCTACTGCAGCCCCGAAGAATAAACAGCTGAGGTCAAATGCCTCACAGGTGGGGCCAAATGCTCACCAGAAGTACTGGTTTGCCTGAACCTGTCCGAACCAGTAGAATCCCACCCCTGCTCACAATCACCTTCCTTTACAAAAAGTTACACTGGGTTGCTGTTTCTTCCTGATTGTATTCTCTCATTCCTTATTCTCTCATAGTTCTCAGGATTGACCGCTTTCCAGTGTTTTGCAATAGTGGCAAATATCTGTAGCTCAGGTGTAGGGTGAAGATTCGTTCTCCAAGCTTGTGGGTTGGTTTCTGAACATTTCATTACCATTATTATGTTACATTTTCAGCACATCAGCATCGGCACATCTTCACTGAGCAAAAAATGGTTTATTAATTTGTACTGGAGGCAAAGTAAAACCCTAAAAAGGAGAGGGGCTACAGTTCATTTTTACAAATATGCAAATCACAATATATATTTGGTTATGAATAATTGATTAATTGCAACATATATACGTCAATGTGCTGAATAAATTAGATGGATGGGATAATGGGCTCAAATACAGTGGCTCCTCTGAATTGTAACAAAAGGCTGAAGCCTGAAGGTGAGAAAGCAAGATTCAGAATCCTGAAAATCTAAAGCTATAACTTCTAACTTACTAGATAAATCCCAAGAGGTTGTGGCTACCCTGAATCTTTTCCCCATTCCTCTCCTCCATTACAATTTATAAAATTGGGCAAAGCACCCAGACCAAATGGATTTTTATTGCATTGTATAGAACTTTTATAGACTCTGTGGCCCCTGTGTTGCTAGTTGTCTATAGTCTACAGTCCATTATTTAATCTACTTTCCCTACATTGCTTCAATAACATGAATATCTGAGAAAGATTCTACCTGATGTTCTGGTATTAGATCAATATATTTCTTTAATGCTGGTGCTAAAATATTAATTGCAACATGAGCTAGGAGGCTACTGAAAGTAATATCATCCATAATACAGACAAGCATCTAACACCATTCATCAGGTAATTGATATTATAGGTGTAACTGTGAAAAACTGCTATCAGCTCTCTAACATTGTTAGATGTTTAAAAAGCCTTTGATATATTCCAGATTGAATATATGAAAAGCACTTTAGAAAGGTATGGATTTTCACTGAATTACATTTTGTTCATTGGATTACAATATGCCCTCTGCAACCTATGGCTAAACTTTATCCCAAATGAAATTGTCTGTCAATCCTTTTAAATCCATTGTGATAGTCAGATAGACTCTTGCCTCTAGTTTTCAATTTGGTTCTTGAACCACTGGATGTTTCTGTTAAAAAGCATCACAATATTAAATGCATAGGGACATTTGACATTGAGGCTAAACTTTCTTACATATTCTTTCAGCCAATTATATTATGATTATTCTTCATAATTAGTGTCATTATCAAACTTGTTGAAGTTATACAGCAATATGGCTGATATTCTATTTAGACTATAAATCAGAATCAATTTGATTTGAGATCTAATATATCTATTGTAAGAAATTAGGATTTATGATTTGCATATGTTCTATAGAATACTTCCAAAGTTTATTTCAATAAAGTTGAGTTAAACATATTTGAATGTACAAATGTAATTTAAGTGGATATTATTCCATTGTTCAGGGTAAGATCAATGTTATTTAAATGAACATTACATTGAGGTTAATTACAAAGACCCCTAGAGGGTTGGGTTTTTTTTGGTTTTTTTTTGAGAATCTGTACGGCAATAATTATAAAAACATGTTTTAAGCCTCAGAAATGAAGGGGAAAAAAAAGAAACCCAGTTTACCTCTGCCTCATTTCCCTGCAGAATGAGAGAGAGGTAAGAGGGAAGGAAGACATGAGAGAGGGAAGGAAGACATGAGAGAGGTAAGGAAAACATTATTGGGATTACAAAATTAATTGAGAGAGGTAAGGAAAACATTACTGGGATTACAAAATTTTGTTATTACAGCTTCTACCAGTAAAGAATTCTAGCATTCTTGTGGAATCTGTTTCTTGACTTTGTCTACCAGAACTGGCAATTGTGTATTTGGAGAGGAATTCTAATGTTAATTTCCATCTGACTGAAACTATCCAATTCAATCTGATGATGCCCAAGATGTCAATCTGTAGTACACTTCATCATTCACTGCAGTTTCCCACATTCATGTTCTTTTTCTATAATTTGGTGTCTTCAGCTTTAGATTTTCTTTCTCTGCACGGCAGCATCAGCAACAAGATATCCGGAATACTTTCATTTAGCTGCATGATAAACACTGAAAGATCTTTAGTATTTTCTCAGTAGCATGTTGAGTGCAATCCAAACTCAGAAGCCCATCATCGGGCACCATATCATTAATCAGTTTCTCTTACCTAACCTATGTTCTTTTCTTTCTAAAATATGGAAATGGTTTATCACTTGTATCTTCCTCATAGTCTGAAATGATGGCTTGTCACAAAAGTGATCATCCACCTCCAACATCTTTCAATTTTTCTGCTGGCTGACATAGCAGCCTGCTTGCTTTAGCTGGGCAGTTGAAATGTCTTTCATGACTTAACTGTGTTTCCTACAAGTATAAACTCTTAGTGTACATGCTGGTGTTCTCTCATCTGTCCCCAATATACTCTATGACACTGCCACAACAACCTGAGGAAAGCACAACCTGAGGGACACATCCAATCTGAATCATACATTTGAGAAAATTGTTTTGGTGTGATTCAAATTATGGACTTAATTTGGAGGATGGAAGTAATTTGATTTAGATTTCCAAAACCAGTCAGTCCAGTTCAGGTTATTGATTGATATATAGAAATAGGTTGTATATGTAGAGATAGTCCTGGCTTAGCAACTACAATTGGGAATGGCCACTTGGTTGCTAAATACTGCAGTCACTAAGTGGAAAATCATGTGACCGTGACTTACAATATTACTTCAGCCTTCTGTATTAACTCTGCTTGTCAGTTATGAAGCCATCAAATAGTAATCATGTGACTGAAAGATGCTACAATATTTGGGGGGATTCAGTGATTTTTTTTAGCATTTGTAACTTTGAATGGTCATTGCATATACCAATCAGCAAGCAAGGATAATCTTTATGTAAAAGTCCATCAAATTGTTAAGATCTGCCAATTCAAAATCAGTTCAGTAAAAATATACTGGTGATCAATCTTCACACTGAATCTTCAAGTCAGATTAACATATGGTTTAATATCTGGAGATTTCAGTTCTCTATATTCTTATTTTTTTTGCAAAGGTCTTTATTTGTCTATTCAATGATTATATAGCCTTTTGGTTGCCAGATTAATTTTCTCTAAGACAATGTTTCTCAAACTTGGTCCTTCAGATCTTCCAAATATATCTATTTAATTGTATGCCCACAAAACTTCCCTTTCCATTTGCCACCAAAAAAATGAAATAAGACAAGGAGATACATAGACCTGGCTTCATATTGGAAAATTACTAATTTGCATGTATGACTAATTCCTGATTTTTATATATATTGCTTCTCCCTCTTCTTATTTCAGTCTCTCTCTCCTTATTTCAGTATATGCCACTTGATACATTCTTGCCAAGTCATTTTTAAACATCCTTAAATTTCCAAAATGATTTTTTTAATTTTGTTTGTTTTTAGCTAGAATAGCTCAATACAAGTTGTATGTCAAGTTGTATATCTATTAACCTAGAACTTTTGCATAAAACTTAAATGGTCCATAGATTATTCTACTCCCTATCACATGATTGAATAATCAAGTGCCTAGAAATAACAAGAGTCACTAGAAACATCAGAAGCTTTGTGCAAAAATCAGTGGCATAATAATAGAAGACTCAGTTGCCGGTAAATGGTGACACACTAGAAAAGGTTGATATTAAGAGAGGAATCTTTTAAGGACAGTCACTATCACCACTACTGTTTGTCTTTGCATTGATCTCTCTGTCAACAATACTGAGCAAGTATTGTTCTATCAAATTGAATATCAAACATCAAAAACATCTGCCTTTATGTAGACAATCTAAAGCTGTATGAGAAAGCATCATCTGAAAGAATCCCTGCTCAGTACTGTCTTTATACACAGCCAAGATATTGCAGTGGATTGGACAAATGTACCATCATCATTAAACAGGGAAAAATAGTGAAAAAAGAAGGAATCAACATCATCTGGATGAAGATGATCATGACAAATACCTGGGCATCCTTCAAGCTAACATAAAGTACACTGAAGTCAAGAAAAAAGTTAAAAGTGAATAAATCATGAGACTAAAGAAGATCTTTAAGTCCAAACTCAGTGAAGGAAAGGGTATCAAGGCAATTAACATCTGGGCAATTATAGTCATTGGATACATAGCTAGAATAGGTGGGCATGGAATGTTGCAATTACATCAGACAGTTGAAGAAGAATAAAAGGACATTGAAAGGATATTTGAAGGACAGTGAAGAAAATACTCTCAAACTAGTATACCATGAAGGTTTATTGAATACCAGAGAAACCAAACTGTCATTCAAGAAAGATTAAATGAATAGAAAAAGAGACATAGCAAGGTAAAGGAACCACCAGGAACAGTCCCACCAACACTGACAAGAGAAGCCACTAGTATATAAAAAATAAGACAAGCCACCTTCTAGTATTGATAAAACTACCTTGGTTGATATTGATACATCTGCAAGAAAACTATGAAGCTCAGAGAGGAGCACCAAGAACCCCAAAGTTCAACCCTGAGCTACAAATATTATCTTTTATTAAAGGCAAAGTATTACATGGCCAGTACATTAAAAATAGCAGGCAAAATAGATAATAAAACCTACCTGTCAGGATTCTGGCAGTTACCCTAATTAAATCAAGAGTCTCGAGCCAAGCTTCAAAAACTTCAAAGGATTTATTAGGCATCAACATGTTGGCATGACCTGTATTCTCCCCCCCCACACTTCTGTTCATGGCAGCTCTAAAACAGGCACAGAAATGTTTTATGAATTGACACTACCAATGGCTAAGAGCCAGAAAAAAGACCCAGAAGAACTAATTCTGGCTGCACAAGACCAAGCCTTAAGAAGGAATCCACACAAAGCAAGAACTGAACAAACAATAACAGACAGCAAATGTCTCCTTTGCAAAGAAGCCAAAGACACAGTGGGCTGTGTCATTAGCTCATTGGCTGTTGCAAGAAGATTGCACTAGATGATTACCAACAATGGCATGATAAAACAGCAACAATGATGCATCAAAAGAATGCCTCTGAGCAATATCTGATAGGTCTACAAAATAAAGTAATAGAAAATAAAATAAAATAAAAAATAAAGTACTGTTGCACTTCAGAATTCAAACAGACAAGCACCTGCCACATAACACCCCAAATTTAACAATTGTGGGTAAAGGCTAGGTCACACTGGCCGACGGATGCAAAACGTATGCAAAAAGGACACACAGGACGAGCAAAATTTCGGGGGTGGCTCCATCCATTGTTATCCGCTCTCAAAAGTGCCCCAAATTT